>JACGAQ010003273.1:0-30942 GCA_014119065.1 Orius insidiosus | reverse complement strand
GTTGACTATCAATTTTAACACTAAAGAGTTGACAACAACTGTCAAGGTCAACCAAGTTCCAATGTAAAGATAAGAAAGGAGAAAGCGCGGGTGGATTTACTGTATAGACCCCAATCTAGTCACTGATCTTCCAAACTTTGATGGTGCACGGATATTAAAGAAGGATTGAGAGTACATTTGGAGCAGCTGGATGCAATAGATTTGGTTCGCTCGTGACGTCATAATATTTGATTTTGACAATCAATATCCACACTAAAGAGTTGATAACAACTGTCAAGGTCAAACAAGTTCCAAAGATAAAAATGAGAAAGCGCGGGAGGATTTACTGTATAGACCACAATGTCTAGTACGCTGATCTTCCAAACTTCGATGTTCTTGGTGTACGGATTGAGAGTAGATTTGGAGCAGCTGGATGCAATAGATTTGATTCGCTCATGACGTCATAATATTTGATTTTGACAATCAATTACCACACTAGAGTTGATAACAACTGTCAAGGTCACACAAGTTCCAAAGATAAAAAAGGAGAAAGCGCGGAAGAATTTACTGTATAGACCACAATGTCCAGTACACTGATCTTCCAACTTCGATGTTCTTGGTGCACGGATATCAAGAAGGATTGAGAGTATTTGGAGCAGCTGGATGCAATAGATTTGATTCGCTCGTGACGTCATATTTAAGTTTGACAATCAATTTCCACAACATTTTTTTTTGTCAGCAGCCTCTTGGAATTTCATATTTTGGGCCAATTTTTGAGTCGAACTTATTTAACAACAAATCAATTTTTTTCTACCACCCTTAAAGATGCTTCTCCTCATAAATCGACTAATGTTGCAAGGTTTTATTGATAATGGGGTCAGAAAGACCCATGTGAACAATACCATCCTTCGAAGGTATTACAATAACTTTCTCAACAATATCTAGTACACTGATCTTCCAAACTTCGATGGTGCACGGATATCAAAGAAGGATTGAGAGTATTTGGTGCAGCTGGATGCAATAGATTTGATTCGCTCGTGACCTCATGTATTAAATTGATGTAAATTTTGACAGTCAATTTCCTCTTTTTTTTTCTTAACACGTAAATAGCGAAATTATGGTAGCCTATGTAAGCAGCTTGGAATTTCAAATTTTTCGGCCAATAAGGCGGTCGAAGTCATTAAACTACAAATTAATTTTTTCTTAACCCTTAAAATTCATTTTGTTTGAAGTTACAAGCAAAAAATGAGGTTCCACATATCATCAACGGCCAAGGCGATCTTGATGGGATTTTTTTAAAGGAGAAAAAAAGAAAAAAAAATTTTTTTTGGCATACTAAAAATTAATATCAAGGAAAAATAAAATAATTTTTTTTTTTTTGGTATTTAACTCTTGAATCCACTAAAATACGCTTACAAAATTAATTTGGAACACTAACCTAATTCCTACCTTTCAAATTCCTTAAAGAAGTTATTGTGATACCCTCCACTTCGGGTTTTTGGGGAAGGAGCTTCCAGACCCCAGGGTCAAATCGAATGATCTTTACCGATCTCAACTTTGTCTGTGGTGCCGGCCGGCCGTAGCATTTTTTTAGGAACACTTTACGGCCACAGTTTTCAACCGATTTTCACCAAATTTTTACACAAAGGCTATAGAGGGACAAAGGGGTCAAAATGGCCTCAGCTCCGATTTTGCTAAAAAATTCAGGAAGACGCCTCTATATAAGACTAAAAAATGAGGAAATTTCAGATCAAAAAGATCAACGGTTTTCATGAAAAACGCCATTTTCTCATTTCAGAAAATAATTAATATCTAGAGAATAATGGTCCCACGAGCACAATTTTTTGAGCTGGTAGAACATTATTATAATTTATTAATATATTTTAATTTTTTATTATAATTATTCATTAATATTATAATTAATAATAATTTCATTCCCATGGTTCACCATGTACAGCGAAAAATTAAGAAAAAAATTCATAAAATATTGTTCTATCACCTCGAAAATCTGAAAAAATTCTGACAAGTAAAAGACTATTTTTGTTACCTCTTCAGAAACAATTTTTTTCGAGGTTTTGGAATTTTTAAATTAAAAATTCAAGCATTTATTGAGGTCGGAAAACTTTGAAAAAAATACTCAAAGGTGGGTCTTTGGAAGCTCTATAAGCCGCAAAAAATCTGTGCTCTGTGGTACCATTTGTTCTCGCGATATCAATTATTTTCTTTCTTTTTTAGCCTTATGTAGAGGCGTCTTCCTGAATTTTTTCAGCAAAATCGGCCATTTTGACCCTCTTATCCTTTCTTAGCCTTTTTTTAGCCGGTGAAGAAGAAACTAACGAGGGCGATTTTTGAATTTCGAAATAATGCGGAGATATGTCTGTTCGAAATTTTAAAAATTCGCTGCGCCGAACCGTCCGATTTTTACCAAATTTTCATTAATTACTCCTTATATTTTTTACGATTTTTTGTGTAAAAAAGATATCTTTTTTTTTCATTAATTATCATTTTAGTAGGGAGAAATTTCATACTTCCACGCCTTGCGAGAGGGATCTCTATTGGGCAAAAATCCCATTATTTCTACCTTGACACGTAAATAAATTTCTCCTTTATACTTCCCCTCCGTTATACTTCCCCTCCGTTATACTTCCCCTCCCTTATACTTCCCCTCCTTTATACTTCCCCACCGTTATACTTCCCCTTCCTTTTACTTCCCCCTCCGTTATACCCCCCCCCCTTACGAGAGGGACCTCTATTGGGCATAAATCCCATTATTTCTCCCCTCATCACTAAGAAAAAAACTTCTTCCTCCGTTATACTTCCCCTCCTTTATATTCCCCACCGTTATACTTCCCCTCCCTTATACTTTCCCCTCCGTTGTACTTCCCCTCCATTATACTTCCCCCTCTTATATTTTTACTTCTCTTTAAGGAAGTTTTCGTTGGAAGCTCTTCAAACTAGTACTTTTCTACCTTGAAACTGAAAATGTTGAAAACGAAACTAGAAACATGAAACGAAAATGAAAAACATGAGGTGAAGATCAGCCGAAATTGGGGCCGAAAGTTATAAAAAAAAAAAAAAAGAAAAAAAAAGAAGGTGATTTTGACTAAACAGAAGCTAAAGCTATTTGCATTCGTGTTCCCTCGAAGGAAAGGCGTCAATGCCATCGTCATCATTACCGAATTAAATTTCGTTCTGATCGTCAATCTACATAAATAGATTTCGAAGAAAAGAAATCAGTCAAAAACTTATTGATATAAATTTTCTTCGGTAATTACCTACTCTTCCGGTCAAATTCGCTTGGATGACCTAAACATGGAAAAATCAAAAGTTTCCTCGTGGGTTCTTCCCCATTCTATGGGAAATTTCAGTCTATAAAAACTAAAAAAAATCGTTTCTTTAGTTGCACAAGGTCAATATTGACCCGTAAGACTTATTGCGGGCTGTTCAAATAGCCTTCCATCCTAAAAAAATTTCTGGGAAGTCCCTGAAATGACTCTTTGAATAAATAATAAACGTAGTATTTTGTTAGTGTTGCCGGCCGTCCGTCGCTTTTTTCCGGAACCACGGCATTAATTTTCATCCAATCTCCATCAAATTTCAACAAAAGTTTTGAGTATCGATCGCTGCAAATAAAACGTTTTAAATAAAAAGATCGCGTACTACCCTCGTTTCTCATCGAAGATCTTCCATACCGGTTTTCGAAAGAAGCATTAGAATTCACTTTTTGGGACAGGGCCAGTATGAATTTTTTTTTCGCCTCATTTTTTATTAACTTTTTTCTATGTTTATAAAAAAACGGTTTGGGCCTTAACAACCCAGATTTTTTTTTCGTCGGGTTTAATTTTTTTGTGTATAATATTGACCCACTGACTGACATAATATGGGAATTTCGTCCAATGTTATCGACGATTTCGCAACGAACTTAAAGTGATTTTAATTACTTGCTTCGTTTTTATCCTAAAAAAACAAGGAAGCAAAATATTCCTTCGAAGCCGCGGGGGAAAACTTTTTTCCTCTCGCACTTCGAAATTTTGTGGCCGGACGGCCGGCCGGAACCACAGACAGAGTTGAGGTAAAGATCATTGATATGAGGCGCTCCGGGTACGAAGGGCGAACTCAACAAAACGTAGTTTCGAGATATTCGCATTTAAAGTTTTATGTTACGGGCGAACTCAACAGAAAAGTCATGCCCTGGAATGGGAAAAGGAGTGGGAGGATGTGGAGTTCGCCCTTCGTACCCGCTCGGATATCGCAGTTAGGGCTTTGCCTCATATCGGTTTTTACGTATTTAAAGGGAAAAAAGGGCGAACTCAACATAAAAATTATTTGGGTGTATTCACCTAGAGGTCTAGAATCTGAAAATGAAAAGAAAAAAAATTTGTCCGATGTTGAGTTCGCCCTTCGTACCCGGAGCGCCTCATATGACCCTCCGGGGTCTAGAAGACCCCAAAAACAGGAGGGTATCACAATCTTTAAGGAAGTTAAATTAAAGTGATGAGGGATAACGTATGAAGTGCGTTTGACCCCCGAGTTATAAGCCTGGAGTTTATGAACTCACGAGAAATCGATGTTATAGTCTCCAGCCAACAAGTAGGTTGTCCACAAAAGGCTTTATTTACCCTTAAAACGCAAACCAATTATGCATATAAAAAAAAAGTATCATTAAAAATTTCGATCGAGTTCCTACAATGCATGAAAACTTTTGTTGTCTGCGGTCGATTTGAGATTTTTTAAAAAAATTGGATCGAAACTTAAGTTTCTAAATGACTAAAGACTTTCTTTTTAGGGTAAAGAAAAAACTCGAGGATCATTCAGAGGCTACGGTTACTGATCTCACAGAGGATTGGTAGATAAAACTCATCATTTTCAATCTAACTGCAGAAGAAAGATTTAGTGATGCGTCTGGGTGAAAACTGCTGAAGAAAGATTTAGTGACTCTCTGGGTGAAAATCAAAAGAAAATTGCGACATAAAAGTGTTCCGGAAAAATAGGACGGACGGCCGGCACGACAGACAACTTATCAGTTTTCCCCTAAGTCTGGTAAACACGGTGGTTCAGAAGTAATTGAGGCGCTCCGGGTACGAAGGGCGAACTCAACATCGGAC
The DNA here is from genome assembly GCA_014119065.1 of Orius insidiosus. Lineage (NCBI taxonomy): Eukaryota > Metazoa > Arthropoda > Insecta > Hemiptera > Anthocoridae > Orius > Orius insidiosus. The sequence goes on along the minus strand of JACGAQ010003273.1, from coordinate 25,858 downwards.
AAATTTTTTTTCATTTTTAGATTCTAGAGCTCTTGGTGAATACACCCATATAATTTTTTTTGTTGGTTCGCCCTTTTTTCCACTTTAAATACGTAAAAACCGATATGCGGCAAAGCTCTAACTGCGATATTCGAGCGGGTACGAAGGGCGAACTCCACATCCTAGCCCACCATGACTTTTCTGTTGAGTTCGCCCGTAACATAAAACTTTAAAATGCGAATATCTCGAAAGTACGTTTTGTTGAGTTCGCCCTTCGTACCCGGAGCGCCTCAATTGACCCCTTTTATTTTTTAAACTATTGAAGATCGGATAAAAAGTTAAATGTAAACCCCCTCGTTTTTTGACGAAAAATTGAATGCAATTAACAAATTTTGATTTTGATGTCCCAGAGCGACATCGTTATTTTATGAGAAACAATATTTTTTATTTCAGATTCGTAATCTACGCAAAATTTAAAGTTGATTTGACGATTCATATGACCCCCCGAAAAATGACGAATTCAGCGTTAAAATTCGCCCTAAAATTGACCTGAGACACCAATTTTTTTTTAAATTTCACTTATTTTTTTCCGAAGGATTCAACCTTTGATATGAAAAACCCTCATTTTTCATTTAGAAATGAAAAGAGGAGCTTTTTTTAAAGAAACTTTTCTTTTGATCCGAAATATTTGAGAAATACAGCTCCTCCAAAATGAGATATAGCGATTTCAGACCAATAGAAAATGATCTTTAAAAAAGCTCCTATTTTCAAAAATTTTCTGAAATTAAGAAAAATTGGTTCAAAACTGTGTAAGTGTTCCGGAAAAATGCAACGGACGGCCGGCCGGAACTACAGACAAAGTTGAGATCGGTAAAGATTCGATTTGACCCTCCGGGGTCAGGGAGACCCTTCCCCAAATCGACGTGGAGGGTATCACAATTACTTCTTTGAGGAAGTTAAAATGTGGATTTTCATTTAAATAACTACTAATTACTAGTGATGCAAAAGGTGCTTAAATTTGTGTTAGAATAGAATCCTTGGGAAAAAAATAAGTGAAATTAAAAAATTTTTTTACATTTTAATTTTAATTGCTTATAATATCCCGGTAATTGATTTTAATATCAAACAATTAACCAATAATATAGGAAGAAATGACTGTGATAACCGGTATCTCACGACGCGTTTCGGCTTAAAAAGCCTCGTCAGGTGAGCTATTCCCTCTATCACAATCATTTCTGTCTTTTCACTGTGGACCTATCTCCGTTATCTCCGTTATCACAGTCATTTCTTCCTCTATTATTGGTTTATTGTCTGATAAAAATTTTTTTGGTGGATTTTAGAGCGAAATAACGCTAAATTTGGCATTTTTTAAAGTTTTCCAAAGAGTAATGAGTAGTCAAAACAACTTGAAATTTTGCGTAGATTACGAATCTGAAATAAAAAATAGGGGTTCTCATTTAAAATAACGAAATTGGTCTCTGGGACACCCTGTACACCAAAATCAAAAATCATTAATTGCCATCAATTCTCTGTCAAAAACTTTTAATTTTTTTCCAATCTTCAATAGTTTAAAATAGTAAAGGGGTCAATTGGGGTGCTCCGGGTACGAAGGGCGAACTCAACAAAACGTACTTTCGAGATATTCGCATTTTAAAGTTTTTTGTTACGGGCGAACTCAACAGAAAAGTCATGCCCTGGAATGGGAAAAGGAGTGGGAGTTGTGGACTAGGATGTGGAGTTCGCCCTTCGTACCCGCTCGGATATCGCAGTTAGAGCTTTGCCGCATATCGGTTTTTACGTATTTAAAGGGGAAAAAAGGGCGAACTCAACACAAAAAATTATATGCGTGTATTCACCAAGAGCTCTAGAATCTGAAAATGAAAAAAAAAAAATTTGTCCGATGTTGAGTTCGCCCTTCGTACCCGGAGCGCCTCAATTACTTCTGAACCACCGTATATGAGCCTCCAAAAAACCGTACATTATGGGGAAAACAATAACTTCAGGGCAAAGTTCATTTTTTAGCCCATTTTCGCTAGACAATGGCCCAAAAAAAACTGACGCGACGGCGAATTGGGGGGTTGGGCACCCCGCGCACGGACACGCGCCTCATGAGTCCCCTCTTTCAAGTCTCGCCCTCCCTTCCCCCGCAATGGCAAGGACAAGGACTAACGGACTATATACGAGTACCTACTTTCAGCGTCGCTCGACAGTTTCATTAGTCTTCACTTACCCTACGGAAGGACCAAGAAGAGAATGGCTGCCACTATTGCAATTTATCCTTCCAACAGCAGCTTCGTTCTTGAAAAAGAAGGTAAGAAATTTTTGACTCTACACCAAAATTTTTGCTCAAAATTACCAAAATCACCGGGCTCCTCCACTCCAGTAACCGAAACCGGTCATTTCTTTTGCTTTGAAAAAATTCCCCTTACATAATTATTTTAGGCAATTTTTTTTCCCTCACATAATTTTAGTTTTTCCTCCATTATTTCACCAATAATGGCCTTAATTGCTTTTAAATCATTAACGATTTTGTTTACGTGCCTGTAAACACGCAAAAATTTCGAAACGCCATTGTACAATACGGAAAAAAATATTTAAAAAAAATAATTCAAAACTTTAAGTTAACAACGGTTCCTAAAGGGAAATTGTTTTGTTAAACATTTATTTGTTAAAAATTATTGTTTATATATTAATAACAATGTAAACTTTTTTTTAAATACGTTGCTAAAATTGTTTGTGATTCAAAGTTCATTTGGGGACGTCAATTATTGCAATGGGAAAGTTATCGAGTTTTAATTGTGTTAATTAAGAACCTTTAATTAGATGGGAGGATAAAAATAAAAGAAGAAATCTAACAACTATATTGATTTGTCTGGATGTACCGTTTTTCTAATAAAGGAGCTATTGTGGTCTGGTAAAGGGGTCTTTCAGAACCAATAGAATGAGCTTAAGGTCGTCTGTGGTGCCGGCCGTCCGTCACATTTTTCCGCTTCAAATTTTCACAGAATCTTCCTTTCATAATATACTTTTTTCCAGATTGTCCGAAAAAAAAAATTTTTTCTTTCTAAAGTTTTGTTTAATGGGCGACTACTATTGGTCCGATGTTTACATTTTCATCTAATTTCCCTTATATTTGATAGAAGAAAAAAAAATTTTTTCTCGAAAAATAGATGGGAGAAATTCCGGGTGTTCTCGCCCGTTAAGTGTTGTCTAGCTGGGCGAAGATTTTCATTTTTTCTACCTTGATTTTAGGAAGCAAACTGAATAAACTGCCTTAATTTGAGCACTAGACTTGTAATTTTTTTTTAAATTTTAAAAAGACTTTTTTAAGCATTCCATGAGTCGATTCGTGAAATGAATGGCGAGCAGGTTGTTGATCTCAAAACGATTTGAAGTCTCTATTTCAACGGGAACAAAAAAAATCCAAAAAGAAATTAATTGCCCTTGAACAAAAAAAAGTTCAAAAAATTTTCCTCACGTAAAATGCAAATTTAATGTAAAAACGATCTAATGTTAATGAGATAAATCGGCACTTGGAGAATCCCTAATGAAAAAAAAAGTCCCGGAAATTCAAAACGGGCACAGATTCAAAGTCTATAGAATAATAAAATTAATTAGATTTATTATAAATGTTAAAATTAGAAAGGTGTGATTTATCCTATTTAACAGCGTGGTGTCTTCTAAATAGAGGACATAAAAAAAGAAATTTAACGTCCCACTAACCCAATACGGCACATCAATCCGAAATTAAATATTTAAAAAACATAATTTCTTTTGTATGTAATCAGTATTTTTGATGGATTTTAAAAAAAATGGAGTGATGACGTGATGAATGATCGACAAAAAATTAACATAATACATATTAATTGTTTTAATTTTTTTTGTATAAACCGCGAATTAAACAGTGATTAGACGAAAAACACCATAATTAGAGTAAGTTTTTTTTTTTTAAACTCTCTTCTCAAGAACGTTTTGTTTATTTCGATGTGTTACCCACGGGAACGAAACAAGTCCGGTCAATGATCAAATTGAAAGTGACCTTCCATTTTCTTGCACGCGAAAAAGAGATTGGGCGTCGTCGCAACCGAACTCGAGTAATCAATGGCTCGAAAATTATATCATCAAATTTTTCCAATATTTTTTTTCTTTAAAGTAAAGAAAGAATTTGTTTACTTAGAATGAAAGAAGTAAAAGTGAAGAAGAGTTGAGATTCAACTTGACCCAGAATAAAAAACGAGTTTTTAAGATTATGTAGTAATTGAGATCAAAAAGCCATTACCATTTTTGAATATTTTAAAGTTTTTAGTTTATTTTCAAGTTTTTGAATATTTTCGTTTTCCACCTAATTTTTTAAACATTTGTCAATAAGTTTATATTAGGTATCTAAATTTATGATTTATATCACTAGTTATTTCCGGTGTGACGATTCACCGATTATTAGTTTCGACCTACATTGGTGAAGTTCCCGAGGTCCCTTTCACTGGGCATGACTGTTTAAAGTCTAAAATAAATTCCTAAAGGGGAAAAAAAATCTTAGAAAAAAAAAGTCTTTGCCGAACTCGGCCAGACAACCCAAATTTCTCCCTGCGAATTTCCAGATTTTTTTTTCGCCCCTCAAATTTTTTTTAAAAGTTTGGCGAGAACTGAGAAAAATGTCCGTTAAACAGGCGCCACAGACAACCTTTAAGTCGGGAAAGTTCCTTACCCAAAAACCGGAAATGGAGAGTAAATCAATAACGTCTCTTTGAGAAAGTTAAAAGAAAGAAAAAAAAGTTGATAATCAGTGTCTACAATTAACAAAGTTCAATAACCGGATAATCAGGACTCTTAAAATGGATTTCCCTTCGTAATTGAAATATTTAAGGCCTGTTTTCCGGGGGAAACACTACAAATTAATCTACCGACCCCTATTTTATTGGATTTTTGCGAGTTTTTCACGAAGATGTCCTCTTTTGCCCTAATTTTTGGACGTTTTTCTCGCTCTTTTGGCGAGTAACTTCCTTCATACCAGGTTGTTGGGGCTCTAACTATTTAATTCGACCGAGAAAACCACTTCCAACCGTATTTTCGGGAGTTTTTCAGCGACCCTCTTTTTTCTCTAAATTTTGGGCGTTGTTCTCGCTCTTTTGGCAGAGCGCTTTCTTTTACGGGGCTTTGCTTACCTCATTCGACCAAGAAAACCCTTTTTCTTTCAGGATTTTGGTAGTTTTTCACGGGGAAACTCAATTTTTTTCTCATATTTGGGCATTGTTCTCGCTCTTTTGGCTGAGAACTAACTTTTACTGTGCTTTGCTTACCTCATTCGACAAAAAAAACTCCTTTTTTTCAGAATTTTGGGTAGTTTTTTACGGGGAAATACTCTTTTTTCCTCATATTCGGGCGTTTTTCTCGCTCTTTTGGCTGAGAACTGCCTATTACGGAGCTTTGCTTACCTCATTCGACCAAAAAAACTCCTTTTTTTCAGAATTTTTGGTAGTTTCTCTCGGGTAAATACTTTTTTTCCTTCATATTCGGGCGTTTTTCTCGCTCTTTTCGCTGAGCACTTCCTTTTACGGGGCTTTTCTTACCTCATTCGACCAAGAAAACCCCCTTTTTTTTTTCAGGATTTTTGGTAGTTTCTCACTGCTAAACACTCTTTTCCTCTCATATTTGGGCGTTTTTTTTCGCTCTTTTGGCTGAGCACTTCCTTTTACGGGGCTTTGCTTGCCTCATTCGACCAAAAAAACTCCTTTTTTTTTAGAATTTTTGGTAGTTTCTCACGGGTAAATACTCTTTTTCCCTCATATTCGGGCGTTTTTCTCGCTTTTTTGGCAGAGCACTTCCTTTTACGGGGCTTTGCTTACCTCATTCGACCAAAAAAACTCCTTTTTTTCAGAATTTTTGGTAGTTTCTCTCGGGTAAATACTTTTTTCCCTCATATTCGGGCGTTTTTCTCGCTCTTTTGGCTGAGCACTTCCTTTTACGGGGCTTTTCTTACCTCATTCGACCAAGAAAACCCCTTTTTTTTCAGGATTTTTGGTAGTTTCTCACTGCTAAACACTCTTTTCCTCTCATATTTGGGCGTTTTTTTTCGCTCTTTTGGCTGAGCACTTCCTTTTACGGGGCTTTGCTTGCCTCATTCGACCAAAAAAACTCCTTTTTTTCAGAATTTTTGGTAGTTTCTCACGGGTAAATACTCTTTTTCCCTCATATTCGGGCGTTTTTCTCGCTCTTTTGGCTGATCACTTCCTTTTACGGGGCTTTTCTTACCTCATTCGACCAAGAAAACCCCTTTTTTTTTTCAGGATTTTTGGTAGTTTCTCACTGCTAAACACTCTTTTCCTCTCATATTTGGGCGTTTTTTTCGCTCTTTTGGCTGAGCACTTCCTTTTACGGGGCTTTGCTTGCCTCATTCGACCAAAAAACTCCTTTTTTTTCAGAATTTTTGGTAGTTTCTCACGGGTAAATACTCTTTTTCCTCATATTCGGGCGTTTTTCTCGCTTTTTTGGCAGAGCACTTCCTTTTACGGGGCTTTTCTTTCCTCATTCGACCAAGAAAACCCCCTTTTTTTTTTTCAGGATTTTTGGTAGTTTCTCACGGCTAAACACTCTTTTCCTCTCATATTTGGGCGTTTTTTCGCTCTTTTGGCTGAGCACTTCCTTTTACGGGGCTTTGCTTGCCTCATTCGACCGAAAAAACTCCTTTTTTCAGGATTTTTGGTAGTTTTTCCACGGGTAAACCCTCTTTTTTCCTCATATTTAGGCGTTTTTCTCTCTCTTTTGGCCGAGTAACCAATTTTTTTTGGCTTCTACCTCTTTCGTCCGAAAAAACCCTTTTTACTAGATTTTTAGGAGCTCTAACTCCAGTGGGGTTTTTTCGGTCGAATGAGGTAAGAAAAGCCCCGCAAAAGGAAGTGCTCAGCCATAAGAGCGAGAAAAACGCCCAAATATGAGGGAAAAAGAGTGTTTCTCCGTGAAAAACTACCAAAAATCCTGAAAAAGGAGTTTTTTCGGTCGAATGAGGCAAGCAAAGCCCCGTAAAAGGAAGTGCTCAGCCAAAAGAGCGAAAAAAACGCCCAAATATGAGAGGAAAAGAGTGTTTAGCAGTGAGAAACTACCAAAAATCCTGAAAAAAGGAGTTTTTCGGTCGAATGAGGCAAGCAAAGCCCCGTAAAAGGAAGTGCTCAGCCAAAAGAGCGAAAAAAACGCCCAAATATGAGAGGAAAAGAGTGTTTAGCAGTGAGAAACTACCAAAATCCTGAAAAAAAGGGGTTTTCTTGGTCGAATGACGAAAGAAAAGCCCCGTAAAAGGAAGTGCTCAGCCAAAAGAGCGAGAAAAACGCCCGAATTTGAAGGAAAAAAGAGAGTTTCCCCGTGAAAAACTACCGAAAATCCTGAAAAAAAAGGAGTTTTTTCGGTCGAATGAGGCAAGCAAAGCCCCGTAAAAGGAAGTGCTCAGCCAAAAGAGCGAAAAAAACGCCCAAATATGAGAGGAAAAGAGTGTTTAGCAGTGAGAAACTACCAAAAATCCTGAAAAAAAAAGGGTTTTTCTTGGTCGAATGAGGTAAGAAAAGCCCCGTAAAAGGAAGTGCTGAGCCAAAGAGCGAGAAAAACGCCCGAATATGAGGGAAAAAAGTATTTACCCGAGAGAAACTACCAAAAATTCTGAAAAAAAGGAGTTTTTTTGGTCGAATGAGGTAAGCAAAGCTCCGTAATAGGAAGTTCTCAGCCAAAAGAGCGAGAAAAACGCCCAAATATGAGGAAAAAAGAGTATTTCCCCGTAAAAAAACTACCCAAAATTCTGAAAAAAGGAGTTTTTTGGGTCGAATGAGGTAAGCAAAGCACAGTAAAAGTTAGTTCTCAGCCAAAAGAGCGAGAAAAACGCCCAAATATGAGGGAAAAAGAGTATTTCCCCGTAAAAAAACTACCCAAAATTCTGAAAAAAAGGAGTTTTTTGGGTCGAATGAGGTAAGCAAAGCACAGTAAAAGTTAGTTCTCAGCCAAAAGAGCGAGAAAAACGCCCAAATATGAGGGAAAAAGAGTATTTACCCGTGAGGAGTAAATACGGAGCTCTAACTCCTGAATTGCTTTACAATAGCATTTGTCGCATAGAAGAATAAAATTTAGATTTTCCCTGTTGTCTCAAAAAACATCTTAAGAAATAACCACTTCGTTTTCTAAATTTTTAAGGTCAAAATAATATAGACAAAATAAAAGACGTTTTTATCATGAATTCCCATGATGGACGGACTATCAGAGATCTTGTGACACTGCTTTGGGCAAGACGAAAAAAATACGAAATCCTGAATAAATCATCGTAAAAATGGTCAACAGTTTTTCGGTGGAAAAAAAAATTCGATTTGGGTTTACGTCCGGATTTGTGTTAAGAAGAATGTAGGCGTTTCGCCCCGTCATGACGGACGAATGAGGTCGCGTCTGTATGCAAGGAAACGTTATTGGAAAGTGAAGTCATTTTTGTCTTTTTTATCAACTTCTATGTTTATTTTCGAATCATACATACGCTCTACAACCTTAAGTCTCTCTTGACATACAAATTGCTTTTTTTAAATTCGTTAATCTTCATTAATAAATTTTTTTTCCTGAGGGAAAATTCATTTTTTGTGGAATAATTTTCCACAATTTTTTTTGTGGAAAAAAAAATTGAAGAATGGGAAAATCCTTAAGTGGGAACCATAAACTTTATTAGGCTGACAAGGACGATTTTATTGTTCGACAGTTCTCACTGGATTTCCTTAAAAGTTTTATGACAATCATTTATATCTTGAGAATTTTTTCACAATGAGTAGTTTATTAGAACTTATTTTAATAAGTCAATTTTGATTAAAAAAAAATTGTATTTCCGCCTAGATTTGAAGGATAATGCGTTTTGTTAAAAGTTAAAAAAAAGTACTGGTTTGAAGAGCTTCCAACGAAAACTTCCTTAAAGGGAAGTAACAATATAGGAGGGGGAAGTATAAGTGAGAGGAAGTATAACGGAGGGGGAGGTATAAAGGAGGGAAAGTATAAAGGACGGGGAAGTATAACGAAGGGGGAAGTCCCTACTAATATGATAATTAATGTAGAAAATTGATCATTTTTTTACACCAACATTTTTTTAAAAATATAAGGAGTATTTGGTGAGAATTGGTGAAAATCGGAACATCAGTTCGGCCGCAGCGCAGTTTTTAAAATTTCGTGCATATCTCCGCCATGTTTTCGAAATTCAAAAATCGCAGACGATAATTTCTTTTTCAACTATTCAGGAAGTTTGTGTGAAAATTTGGTGAAAATCGGTTGGAAACTGTGGTCGTAAAATGTTGCGGCCGGCCGGCACACAGACAAAGTTGAGACCGGTAAAGATCAATGATTTGACCTTCCGGGTCTGGAAGACCTTTCCCCAAAAACCCGACGTCGAGGGTATCACAATAACTTCTTTAAGGAGTTTATTATATGGGTGGACCATTGGTCAATTTCTTCCGCCTCTGGCGAATCAAAAAAAATGTAACCTCAGATCTTCCTAGAAAATGTTTTTTTTTTCTATATTTCAAGCGGTCCTGACATAACTGCACGAAATGCGAACCTATTTTGCTAGTAGGGCAACCCGAAGAAAATCTTCCTTTTGGCCAATGTCTCCGATTCATCACGCTTGCTTTTCTATACATCTAGAAGGAAAAAAAATAGGCTGAAAAAAATGGGCGTAAATTTTTTATAGAAGATTGTAATAATTCGAAAATTATAAATTAAAAAATTGTGAGAACCTCCAAATTTTACAATGCACAATACATTTTATATTAATTTTAACCGTAAATATGTACATGTGAACAAATTTAAAACGTTTTCATGTTTTATTAAAACTTAGTTATTTAAATTCTTTTTTTTAAATTCTAGATTCTTCGTAGTTAATCAAAATTTTTTATTTCTGCAAATTATTGATTTCAAATGGAAGGGTTTCACGTGAGAAAGAGGAGAAAAAATCGTGCGAACTTTCAGGAAAATATCGTTTGAAAAACAATTTCAGGATGACTGGTAATCAGAGATGGGCAAAATCTTAATCATGAATATGATTAAGATTTTATAACTCATCATATTCATGATTAAGATTTTAAATCATTGGAATATTTTTCTGTGATTAAGAATAAGATTAAATTCGTATTCACGTAGTAAAAGTATGATTAAAATCAGACTCACGAGTATGATTAAGAATAAAATCGTAATCAGGAAATCTGTGATTAATCCCAGAAAGCTGTGATTAATCATAGGAAAATAATGATTAATCATTGGAATCTGTGATTAATCATAGGAAAATGATGATTAATCATTAGAATCTGTGATTAATCAGAGGAAAATAATGATTAATCATTGGAATCTGTGATTAATCAGAGGAAAATAATGATTAATCATTGGAATCTGTGATTAATCAGAGGAAAATAATGATTAATCATTGGAATCTGTGATTAATCAGAGGAAAATAATGATTAATCATTGGAATCTGTGATTAATCAGAGGAAAATAATGATTAATCATTGGAATCTGTGATTAATCAGAGGAAAATAATGATTAATCATTGGAATCTGTGATTAATCAGAGGAAAATAATGATTAATCATTGGAATCTGTGATTAATCAGAGGAAAATAATGATTAATCATTGGAATCTGTGATTAATCAGAGGAAAATAATGATTAATCATTAGTAAATTGTGTAATCACAGGAATCTGTGAATATTATCACAGACAAATTAAGAAAATTTTTGTCAATATCAAAGTAAAATTTGATTTGTCAATATTAAAAATAATGATTAAAATTTTGGAGTTTTAGAGATTGATAGATTTGAGTTTTAGTTTTTGAGAGTAAATTGTGATCAGAGGTGACGATATTCACAGATTCCTGTGATTACACAATTTACTGATGATTGATCAAGCTTTACCTTAATTAATCCCAGATTCCAATGATTAATCATTATTTTCCTATGATTAATCACAGATTCCTGTAATTAATAACGTTCCGTTGATAATCACAGCTATGGGATTAATCATAGATTTCCTGTGATTAAAAGTTGATTCTTAATCATCTCTGTGATTAGGATTTTATTCCTAATCATACTCGTGAGTGTGATTTTAATCATACTTTTACTACGTGAACACGAATTTAATCTTTCTTAATCACAAAAATATTCCTATGATTTTGCCCATCTCTGCTTGTAATCACTTTTAGGGGAGAGACCCTTCAGACCCTTCAGAGGTTTTAAATATCGAAAGGTTAAAATTGTCCAGAAAACCCATCAAGTAATTCAAAAAATAAATAAGTAGATGTGATGTAGCGGCATCCCATCTTCAGAAACCATCCCTTCTTGGGAAAGCGCTCGCCACGCTACCTATCGAGCGTTTACTTTTGTTTACTTTTATTTCAAATTAATTTACTTTGAATTTCAAAATTATTGTTTAAATTATGAAACTTTAATTTATTCATTATGTTTTTAATTATTTTAATATTTAAGTTTATTATTTCTCGAAACACTTTTAAGTGTCGCCTTGAGCCGCTCAAGCCACCCCTGACGGACGCCATATTATTATTACACAGAGATTGTACAAAACGCATGTTGCTAACCACGTTTTGAATATATTGTGAATTATCATCTTTAATTATTGTTTTCTGTTTTGTTTTGAACTAAATATTGTTTTTCGTCCGTCAAGGGGGAGTGCGCTCGTCGAGAGTTAAATAAAGACTTATTGTTTCTCATTGACTTTTTTTCGTTGATAATTCTCCGGCCCACATGGCGGATTCTGACCCGGAAGAGGGCCAAATCCTCGAATTCTCTCCGGCCGTCTCATCAGAAGTGGGATCACCAGATTCTCTACGCTACGTTTGGATGATTAACCAGGTGATAATAACAATATTCTTTTAATGAAAATTGCCCGCCTTCGCTTCAAGTTCAGTCAATCAGTTCTTGGCTCGTCACAGCCACTCTTCCTTGGAGGAAATGGCCGTCTCATCAGAAAGGAGGAGGTGGTGGCCCTTCAAAAAGGTACCAACCTTCTTCCAACGTAAAACCTTCATCTGCTCCCAGATGTGGGAAATTTTCTTCAGAATGCCGGTCCCAGACGATCAGCGACAACACGACCTGCTATTCTTGTTTGGAGAAGGGGCACATTGCTCCCAACTGCCCGAGGAAGAAGAACCTGACCAGCGGCCAGCAGTCGTCGCTGAAGTCATCGCAACGAGCCGAGAAGCTCGTCGGCCTCTGTGTGGCTAACCGAGAAGGCACCTTCCTTCATAAGGGTGATATTTTTCAAATATTTTTTGATTCGGGGTCAGAATGCTCACTCCTCTGTAAATCTGTTGATGCCTGTTTTCACGGCTTATTTTTATTCTCACCCAGAAGTTGGTGATTAATGCCTCAATGTGTAGGCTGCGGAAGGATGATCCTACGATTCTTTGCAACGCTCATGATAAAAGCGTGCAAACTGAATGTGAGCCCAGTCAATTTGAATTAATGGTTAACATGACCAAAGGAGGAGCTATGCATTCTGACACCTCAGACCATAGAAATTCCTTGATATCAGAAATATCAGCTGATCAATTTTCCCTTGATCTTTGCGATGAAGAGGAGATTGAGCTGTTCGGTGGGGTTTTAGGCGGTCACAGAGCTGAAGTCCCTGGCCTTGATTTTAGTACTGAAAATCTTTCAGCTTCAGAACCCCTTGAAGTAATGCCAGTAAGCAATGCTGATTTTGATAGCATTCACACTGATATTCCGGTTAATCAAAGAAAAGAACTTTTAGACATTTTACATAAATATTCCCAATATTTTATCGATGGGATCCCAACTAGTCGAGTAAAATCTGGGGAATTTTCTATCCGTTTAATCGATCCCAGTAAAATCATTCATAGGCATCCCTACAAATTAAGTCCTGTTCAGCGGGAAGCTGTTAGGGAACGCATTTTAGAATTGGAAGCGGCTAATGTTATCCGCCCCAGTTCTTCGCCTTTTGCCAGTCCAATTTGCTAGTCCCAAAGAAAACAGGGGGCTACCGACTTGCCGTTGATTATAGAATGCTAACTTCCAATACAGTGCCTGATCGCTTTCCCCTTCCACTGATTTCCGACCAAATTGCTCGTTTAAGTGGATCAACATTTTTTAGTTGTCTTGATATGGCAAGTGGGTTTCACCAGATTCCGGTGGAAACAAATTCAATCGAAAAGACTGCTTTTGTTACCCCTGATGGACAATGGGAATTTTTAGCTATGCCTTTTGGTGTGCGGAATGGCCCCAGTGTCTATCAGAGGGCTATTATGAAAGCCTTAGGTGATCTGACATTTAATTATGTCGTTTGTTACATGGATGATCTTCTTATCACAGCTAGTTCTCAAGCTGAGGCTTTAGATCGCTTAGATAAGGTCCTTGATGTTCTAACATCTGCAGGATTTTCCCTTAATTTATCAAAATGCTCTTTTATTGTGTCCAAGATGAAATATCTTGGATATGAAATTAATAATGGAGAGCTTAGACCTAATAAAACAAAGATTGAAGCTCTTACAAAATTATCACCCCCCACTAATCTTCGGTCCCTTCGCCAATTTCTTGGCTTAGCCTCCTATTTCCGACATTTTGTAAGAAATTTTGCACTAATTGCAGCCCCTTTATTTAGATTGACTCGAAAAACTGATAATGATAGTAAGAACCGCCCGATTGATTGGACTGAAAGTCATGAGGAAGTTAGGCAGCAACTTATTGGCCTGCTAACTTCTGAGCCCATATTAACAATTTTTGATCCCTCGCACCCAATCGAATTGCACTGCGATGCAAGTTCCTTGGGATTCGGTGCTATTTTAGTCAATATTGTAAATAAAAAGCCAAAACCTGTGGCTTATTACAGTAAAAGGACTTCTCCAGCAGAGTCAAAATACCATTCCTATGAATTAGAAACACTTGCGGTGGTCTACGCTATTAAGCACTTCCACAATTATCTGCAGTGTTACCATTTTACCGTAGTTACTGACTGCGCTTCTCTCCGTGCTTCGCAATCTAAGCAGGACCTAATACCCCGTGTCCAAAGATGGTGGTCTTTTCTGCAATGCTTTGATTTTAAGCTAGAGTATCGACCATCTGCCCGAATGCAACATGTTGATTTTTTTAGTCGTCATCCTATGGATGCTGATGAAACAGTCAATCTTCCTGTGCTTGAAAGCCCTGAAGAAATATCCCAGTCATTAACAGTTGAAAGCCCTAAGGAAATACCCCAGTCATTAACGGTTGTTAACCTTGATAACCAAAAGATGAGACCACATGGGAAATTGCGAAATGTTAAAGATTCTCGTAGTGTGGAATCCTGTGAAAAACGTGTGGATTTAACAGCAATTTCTACTGATTGGTTGCTTACCGCCCAACAAACTGATCCATTTATTTCGGATATTGTTCAAAAGTTAGGCAATGACGAAATACACCCAGACCTGCAAAACACCTATGAAATGCATTCTGGTATCCTGTGCCGTAAAGTTCAAAGACATACCCGGACTAGATTTCTCCCGATAGTCCCTCATTCCCTTCGATATGCTGTAGTTTCAAATGTTCATGATTCTATTTTTCATCTCGGATACGAGAAAACTTTAGAAGCATTATACCAACATTATTGGTTTGAACATATGGCAAAATATGTTCGCAAATTTGTCGATAACTGCCTTGTGTGCAAAACGTCGAAAACAGATTCAGGTCCTAGACAAATTCAACTTCACCCGATACCCAAAGTTTCTGAACCTTGGCATACCCTTCACTTAGATGCCACTGGTAAATTGAGTGGGAAAAAGGATTCTAAAGAATACCTTTATGTTTTTATTGATGCTTTTACAAAATATTGCGTTTTGCAACATACCCGTTCTTTAGATGCCACTAGTTCGATTAAAGCTTTAACGCTGTCATAAATTTCTTTGGTCCGCCCCAACGTATCATTTGTGATCAGGGTACTAGTTTTACTGCCAAAGACTTCCAAGATTTTTGTGTCTCCCATCAAATTGACCTCCATTTTATAGCGACAGGTGCCTCGCGCTCCAACGGTCAAGTGGAACGTCTTATGAGCACCTTACGCAATATGCTTACAGTTGCTGAAGCTGATGAGCATAAAACATGGCAATCTTGTATTGGGCATATTCAATTGGCACTTAATACTACACCACACAGTACAACTAAGATATCCCCACTCCAATTAATGTTTGGGAGGGTTTCCAGACCCCTACAATTAATTTCTGTGACTGGCCACCTAACCGATCAGCCTTCTCCCGATCTTCAAGATTTGCGTGAAACTGCCGCACAGTTAATTGATAAGCAAGCTGTAACTAGTAAAGCAAGGTTTGATATTGGAAAACCTGCTGTGAAGCGTTTTAATGACAATGATTTGGTTTTTGCTCAGACAGAGGTGAGGAACAGAGTTAAATTGGATGATGCCTATCGTGGCCCTTATAAAATTGTTCAAGTTTTACCTAACGATCGCTATAAGTTACAGTCTGTTACTGGAAAATCTAAGAAATTTTTAAAATATCCCCACGAACGTTTGCGCAAGGCTCCTTCTATGACCGATACGAGTCTTCCCGATGATGGGGAGTCTTCTGAATGACATTTGGCATTTTGCTGTATTTTTGGTGACCTTGGATGCGCCAGGTCGATTATGATTCCGCCTCAATGGCTGGTTATTGTTTTTACTCTCAGTGACATTTGGCATTTCGCTGTGTTTTTGGTGACCTTGGATGAGCCAGGTCGATTTATGATTCCGCCTTAGTGGCTGTTGTTTTATTTTCGCCTTAGTGGCTGTTGTTTTACACAGTGTTTTTGCCGGTGTGCTGAGGGTTGTAAATAGGCAGTTGGGGTCTCTACCTTGCTTGGCGCCTTACGTCGGCTCCGTCATGGTTGAACACTCTCTTCGTTCTTCCCCTTTACGATGCCGGCGTCTCACAGTCTCTTCTTTTCTGATAGAGGGATTGTCAAGTCCAAGTGAGTTCGAGCCTCTCTGTCCTTCCTACTTCTTTTCTCGACTTCTGCAGTTGTAGTCTCTACTTGCTTGGCACCTTACGTCGGCTCCGTCATGGTTGAACACTCTCTTCGTTCTTCCCCTTTACGATGCCGGCGTCTCACAGTCTCTTCTTTTCTGATAGAGGGATTGTCAAGCCAAGTGAGCTCGAGCCTCTCTGTTTATCTTCCTATTTTTCCCTGACTTGTTCTTGTTATTTGCTGAGCTTGTGCGCACTTCGTTCGTTGGCTCTTTGTTTGTTTGTCCCTGTGTGGCGAATTGCACTATGTGTGCAACGTTACAGATATGTTATTTTTATTTGACTGTTTTGCGATCGTTGTGTGACGATTTGCACGTTACCGATGTGTTCTTTTTATTTTACTGTACTTAACTGTTCCTTTGTACTACACTGTCTGTTCCTCCTCTCTGTGCAGCGCCTTATGCGTTTTTCTCTTGTGTGTCATGCACTTTCTATGCGTATGGCATTTCTTTTGTAGATTCTGGCACGGATCATGTTCGCCGTCCTACCTAATTTGCTGCTCCTTGCTTGGTGCTCCCGAGGACGGAAGCAATGTCAGGATCGCCGTGTGATGTAGCGGCATCCCATCTTCAGAAACCATCCCTTCTTGGGAAAGCGCTACCTATCGAGCGTTTACTTTTTGTTACTTTTATTTCAAATTAATTTACCTTTGAATTTCAAATTGATTATTGTTTAAATTATGAAACTTTAATTTATTCATTATGTTTTTAATTATTTTAATTTTAAGTTTATTATTTCTCGAAACACTTTTAAGTGTCGCCTTGAGCCGCTCAAGCCACCCCTGACGGACGCCATATTATTATTACACAGAGATTGTACAAAACGCATGTTGCTAACCACGTTTTGAATATATTGTGAATTATCATCTTTAATTATTGTTTTCTGTTTTTGTTTTGAACTAAATATTGTTTTCGTCCGTCAAGGGGGAGTGCGCTCGTCGAGAGTTAAATAAAGACTTATTGTTTCTCATTGACTTTTTTTTCGTTGATAATTCTCCGGCCCATATGGCGGATTCTGACCCGGAAGAGGGCCAAATCCTCGAATTCTCCCGGCCGTCTCATAGAATATTTTTTTTTATTTCTTTCATTTTATGAGCATTCAAAAAGCAATAATTGAAAATTTTCTGGCGAATTTTTTTTTTTGGTAATTTTCATATTGAATAATTTACTCAATACGTAATTAAAATTCTCTTTTTTTTAATGACTACTCAAACACCCTTGATTGTAAACGAGTTTATTCGACCCTGTCATAGATGCCCAGTTTCTGGGTGTTCTTGATTTGAAAACTGGGTCCACTGTGCTTTCTGAATCAATTATTTAAAAAGAAGAAAAAATTATTTCTACGTCCTTCAAAAAGGCCTCGTTTTGGTCATTTTTTTCAAATATAAAATATTTTTTGATAAAAGGGACCAGGAAGCTCCTTTTACTGACCCCCTTTTTGTTGAAAAAAAATTTTTTTTTCCCCAGTTTTTCTTCGGATTCCGAGTTGTTAGAAGAAAAAAAGCCGAGTCTACTGACCCACTTTTTGGAAGGTTGTGAGCGCGGCCGCGACTTTAATCGGGCGTTAACCTTTCTCCAATATTTCGTGAAGTCACTTTTATTTTCCATTTTTATTTTCGCTTTTTTTTTTAATTTTAAAAAACGTTGGAAATCGATTTTACATAGAAAACTTGAATTCTGGGAAAATCTATTTTTCCCTGTGTATTTTGAATTTTTAACTTTCTTAAAGAAGTTATTGTGATACCCTCCACGTCGGGTTTTTGGGGTTTCCAGACCCCGGAGGGTCAATTCGAATATTGATCTTTACCGCTCTCAACTTTGTCTGTGGTGCCGTCCGGCAGTAGCATTTTTTTCCGGAACACTTTACGGCCAAAGTTTTCAACCGGTTTTCACCAATTTTCTTTAGTCGGTGAACAAAAAACTAACGAGGGCGATTTTTGAATTTCGAAAAATGGCGGAGATATGTCTGTTTGAAATTTTAAAAAATTCGCTGCGGTTGGTCCGATTTTCACCAAATTTTCACCAATTACTCCTATATTTTTAAAGAATTTTTGGTTAAAAAAATTGCCACTTTTTATTTTCTTTTCATTAGTGACGCGATTTTCTGCGGCCTTAAGGTTTTGAATCCCGCTTAATTTCAGGGATAAAAATGATTAGCATTTAAAAAAAATTAAATTTTCATAAGGATTTATATTGTTTCCTTCGATTTTAATAAATTTTTTCTAACTGTCTTGTATTAATTTGAATGAAAAAACATGGATTTCCACGAATCCATCATCAGGTGGAAATTTCCTTATTTTCGTTTTCTCTCTATTTTAGAACTTTACTAATTTTTTTTCTTTTTTAGAGGAGCTGATAAGCACTGGACAGTCGTATCATCCCCGGTTCACATAATGGTGATCCTGCCATTGTACCTGCTTTTTATATTTAAAACGTGCCCGCAGTTTATGGCATCTCGAAAGCCGTTTGAACTCAAAAACACAATAATGGTCTACAATCTTTTTCAAGTGTTTTGCAATATCTACCTCGTCTATACGGTAAGAAAATAATCATTTTAGTGTTACTTAAGGCGTACCACACCACTGTAAGTTTTTTTTTAATACAAGAGACAGCACACTTTCGCCCTTAAAAGTAGTTTCCTATGTTTGAGCACTCAAAATTAAAGCCCATTCTCGTTATTTTATGAATCTCGGTTTAGCGAGCAGTTTTTCAATTTTGCAATATCTACCTTGTCTATACGGTAAGAAACAATCATTTTAGTGTTACTTAAGGCGTACCACACCTCTGTAAGTTTTATTTTTAATACAAGAGATAGCAGCACTTTCGCTTAAAAGTAGTTTCCTATGTTTGAGCACTTGAAAATAAAGCCCATTCTCGTTATTTTGGGAATCTCGGGTTTAGCGAGCAGTTTTCAATTTTTTTTTGCAATATCTACCTGTCTATACGGTAGAAAAACATCATTTAGTGTTACTTAAGGCGTACACACCACTGTAAAGTTTTGTTTTTAATACAAGAGATTGCAGCACTTTCGCTTTAAAAGTAGTTTCCTATGTTTGAGCACTTAAAAATTAAAGCTCATTCTCGTTATTTGGAATCTGGGTTTAGCGAGCAGTTTTCCAAAATTTTTTCCCCAAAAAACATTGCAAATCTACCTTGTCTATACGGTAAGAAAACAACACTTTAGTGTTACTTAAGGCCTACCACACCACTGTGAAGTTTTGTTTTTATACAAGAGATAGCAGCACTTTCGCCCTAAAGTAGTTTCCTATGTTTGAGCACTTAAAATTAAAGCTCATTCTCTTATTTTGGGAATCTTGGTTTAGCGAGCAGTTTTTCCAAAATTTTTTCCCCAAAAAACATTGCAATATCTACCTTGTCTGTACGGTAAAAAACAATCATTTTAGAGTTACTTAAGGCGTACTACACC
Source organism: Orius insidiosus (assembly GCA_014119065.1). Lineage (NCBI taxonomy): Eukaryota > Metazoa > Arthropoda > Insecta > Hemiptera > Anthocoridae > Orius > Orius insidiosus. The sequence goes on along the minus strand of JACGAQ010003273.1, from coordinate 6,438 downwards.
TCTGTAAAGTTTTGTTTCTAATACAAGAGATAGCAGCACTTTCGCCCTTAAAAGTAGTTTCCTATGTTTGTGCACTTAAAATTAAAGCCCATTCTCGTTATTTTGGGAATCTTGGTTTAGCGAGCAGTTTTTCCAAAAATTTTTCCCCCAAAAACATTGCAATATCTACCTCATCTATACGGTAAGAAAAACATACATTTTAGTGTTACTTAAGGCGTACTACACATCTGTGAAGTTTTGTTTTTAATACAACAGATAGCAGCACTTTCGCCCTTAAAGTTTCCCATTTGAGCACTTAAAATTAAAGCCCATTCGTTATTTTGGGAATCTCGGTTTTGCGAGCAGTTTTTCAATATTGTTTTGCAATACCTTGTCTATACGGTAAGAAAAACAATCATTTTAGTGTTACTTAAGGCGTACCACACCTTTGTAAAGTTTTGTTTTTAATACAAGAGTAGCAGCACTTTCGCCCTTAAAAGTAGTTTCCTATGTTTAACTTAAAATTAAAGCCCATTCTCATTATTTTGGTAATCTCGGTTTAGCGAGCAGTTTTTCCTGATCCCATTTTTCAAAAATTCTTCGTCATTTTAAGTTTAAGCGTAGGGACAAGCTTTAGGAGACCCTCAAACTTTTGAGAATACAAGCTGAAAATTCAGCTTTTTTGTCTGAAATGTGAATTTCTTTTTGATTATTGTTTTATTTCAGTATCTATTCATAACGAAAAACCAGCCATTCTCTTTTTGGAATAACATCTGCTTTCCTGTATCTGCAGCTCAAAATTTCGACCCGATTGCCAAAATTGAGGTAACCATCAAATAATTTTGCTGACATTTATCTAATTTTTGTTCTATTTTTAGCTTTTAGATGGAATGTATTTATACTATACGAATAAAATCGTCGATTTGCTTGATACGGTATGTCGACTTATTTTTGTACTTATAGATTTTTATCTAATTTTCTTTTTTAAAGGTGTTCTTCGCATTGAGGAAGAAAACTCACAAATTACGTTTTTGCATGTTTTCCATCATATAACGATGATTATCAGCACATGGTTGTCTGTTTTCTACATTAGAGGTATTGTAAATTGAAAATAGATTGTATAATTTAGTATGGCAGCGCTATCTTTTGGCTTTCGCCCGAAGTATTTCTGATTTCTCAAGGTAGTTATAGCTTCCTAGGCCATTGAAAATGGGTCTCATAGACCTCTGGTCTTTATGAAACTTTGCTTTTCGGCATTCTGTTTGTTCTTTCTTGATCAACTGCCTGATCTGATTTTTTTTGCTAAATACTCTTTGGTTGCTGCGATAACCTCATCGCATGGTTTTGGAAACGCATCTTTCAAACCCTGACAAAGCACTTATTGTGATACCCTCCATAGATGGTTTTTCACACAGCTCATATTCAAAAAACCTTAAAAGGGTCTTCTAGGCTCAGCCAAAAAACCTTAAAAGGGTCTTTTAGGCTCAGCCAAAAAATCCTTAAAAGGGTCTTCTAGGCTCTGCCAAAGGACAGTTATTGAGATACCCTCCACAGATGGTTTTTCACACAGCTCTTATTCAGCCAAAAAAAAACCTTAAAAGGGTCTTCTAGGCTCAGCCAAAAAATCCTTAAAAGGGTCTTCTAGGCTCTGCCAAAGGACAGTTATTGAGATACCTCCACAGATGGTTTTTCACACAGCTCTTATTCAGCCAAAAAACCTTAAAAAGGGTCTTGTAGGCTCTGCCAAAGGACAGTTATTGAGATATCCTCCACAGATGGTTTTTCACACAGCTCTTATTCAGCCAAAAAAACCTTAAAAGGGTCTTCTAGGCTCTGCCAAAGGACAGTTATGAGATACCCTCCACAGATGGGTTTTCACACAGCTCTTATTCAGCCAAAAAACCTTAAAAGGGTCTTCTAGGCTCTGCCAAAGGACAGTTATTGAGATAACCTCCACAGATGGGTTTTCACACAGCTCTTATTCAGCCAAAAAACCTTAAAAGGGTCTTCTAGGCTCTGCCAAAGGACAGTTATTGAGATAACCTCCACAGATGGGTTTTTACACAGCTCTTATTCAGCCAAAAAAAACCTTAAAAGGGTCTTCTAGGCTCAGCCAAAAAACCTTAAAAGGGTCTTTTAGGCTCTGCCAAAGGACAGTTATTGAGATAACCTCCACAGATGGGTTTTCACACAGCTCTTATTCAGCCAAAAAAACCTTAAAAGGGTCTTCTAGGCTCTGCCAAAGGACAGTTATTGAGATACCCTCCACAGATGGGTTTTCACACAGCTCTTATTCAGCCAAAAAAAACCTTAAAAGGGTCTTCTAGGCTCTGCCAAAAAACCTTAAAAGGTGTTCTAGGCTCTGCCAAAGGACAGTTATTGAGATATCCTCCACAGATGGTTTTTCACACATCTCATATTCAGCCAAAAAAACCTTAAAAGGGTCTTCTAGGCTCAGCCAAAAAACCTTAAAAGGGCCTTCTAGGCTCTGCCAAAGGACAGTTATTGAGATACCCTCCACAGATGGTTTTCACACAGCTCTTATTCAGCCAAAAAGACCTTAAAAGGTCTTCTAGGCTCTGCCAAAGGACGGTTACTGAGATATCCTCCACAGATGGTTTTTCACACAGCTCTTATTCAGCCAAAAAAACCTTAAAAGGGTCTTCTAGGCTCTGCCAAAGGACAGTTATTGAGATATCCTTCACAGATGGTTTTTCACACAGCTCTTATTCAGCCAAAAAACCTTAAAAGGGTCTTCTAGGCTCTGCCAAAGGACAGTTATTGAGATACCCTCCACAGATGGTTTTTCACACAGCCCTTATTCAGCCAAATGACCTTTATTGTGATACTCTCGACAGATGGGTTTTAAAAAAGGGTCTTCTAGGCTCTGCCAAAGGACAGTTATTGAGATACCCTGCACAGATGTTTATAATATAAAAATACATCAGAGGAAGAGATTATTGTTTAAATTATTAATGATTATGTTTTTTTTTCAGAGGAAATAAGTGCAGTTTTGGCAGTCATAAACTCAGTTATCCATGTCATCATGTATTCCTATTATTTCCTTTCTTCATTGGGTCCTGCAGTTCAAAAGCATCTCTGGTGGAAAAAATACATCACGAAAATGCAAATCGTAAGTGGTTTTTTAATGTAAAAAAACTTAATATTTCTTTTTGTCCTCAAGATCCAATTTATCACCATCCTTATCTTGTTGGGTAAGATGAGCTTCAGCGGATGCAAATGCAACTCGCTCTTTTGGGGAATCTGGGCGTTCAACGTTTCCGCATTTTTGGCCCTCTTCGAATTTTTACCTCAAATCGTATACGAAACCGAAATCGTCCTAGAAACTTTGGGGAAAAGGAATTCTTTCATTAGGGTCATCATTTTTGGGTTTTTAGTCAACGATGCTGGTTCATCAAAAAAATATGCAAAGTCTCTTTTGGCTCAACTACTAAAAAATTCAAAAATTATCTTTAAACTTTGCAAATTTTTTTTATGAATCACCATCTTAAAATAAAAGTTTAGGAAAAACAATTCTTCCTATCTGTGATAGCAGCAGTTGACATTTTAAATGAAATGTTTTATATTTATTTTAACAATGCCATTTTTTGGCCAAAGTTGTACCTATTGCAACGCTTTTTGTTTGTAAATCGAAATTCATTAATAATGTGTATATTTCATTAAAAAAAATTAATCACTATAAAAATTAAAATTGTCACAAAAGGACATTAATTGTACAAATAAATCTCGTCTTTTCAAGATATTAATTGTTTTCCAGTTTCAATTTCTTCTATTCCTTTATTTGTTGGCGTCGATGAAAATGAAGAAGTGCGAAACGAGCGAGTTGTTGGATAGTCTGGATATTTAATACGAGCATGTTTTTACTCCTTTTTCTCCACTTCTACCTCAAGAGCTATCAATTTGAAATTGCTAAGAAGAAACGATAGCCAAAATTTTTTAAATTAGATAAGTAAATAAAATTTAAATCTGAAGACCGTTGTTTTCTCAAAGAGAAGTTGTTGTATCGCCCTCCATTTGAGGGTCTTTGGGAAAGGGTAAAAAATTAAAAAATGTGTGGGTACACAACATATGTTCTAATTATCATCATTCATAGTCAAATACATCATTCCCAACACAACTTCTTTCTTCATTTCTTTCTTTCTAAATTTAGTGGTGATGATCCATCCCACAAATGCCTCAATTTTTAAAAACTTTGAAATTTGAAAAAAAAAACGCCAATTTTTCCACAAAATGTAAGAAAAACGCCAATTTTTCCTCAAAATTGTAAGAAAAACGCCAATTTTTCCACAAAATTGTTAAAAAAAAACGCCAATTTTTCCACAAAATTGTAAGAAAAATTACAATTTCCTCAAAAAATTGTAAAAAATATAGGTATAATTTTTTTTGGATAAAAATCAAATTATACAGGGTGTCCGGAAACACATGGCATACGCTGGGAGAGCGTTAAAAGTGGTTTTATGAAAAAAAAAGTTAAATGTAAACCCCCCTAATTTAAATCAAAGAATTTTATGGTGTAGTTTAAAATGCGTTTGGATATACTGGGTGTCCCAAACCGAACCTAACTTCGTAATTTCAAATGAGAATCCCTATTTTTTATTTCAGATCGTAATCTACGCAAAATTTCAAGTTGATTTGATTTTTATGACCATTTTCGACAACTTTAAAAAAATGTCAAATTTTAGCGTTTTTGCGCAAAATCCGTTAAAAACGACATAAGAGACTGTAATGAAATAAAAGAAGAGTAGTTATTTGGGGGGTAGCTGATTATAAAATATATAATAAGTTAAATGTTATATAATAAGATAAATTGTAGTTATAAAGTTATAAGAATATTTAGGAAGGTAGTATGTAATTGGGGGGGAAGGGGACTTTAATCTTTGTATCGGACTTACCGCTGAGGGAGCTGAGCGATGATGGTAGCTTGACCGAGATCCGTCAACAGGCCTCGATTTTCAGTAATTTCCATCCGACGAGGGATCTCTCCCCACTCCAAGGGATTCTTTATTTTCCGGGAAGGCATTGCTGACCCGGCATTTGATGGACTTTATAGTTTTTATAACTATTTCACCGGGTCACCAGAGCCTCCCTTGAAGAATCCCAAATAAGAGGAGAGACAGGGGAGATTGGAGATTTTGGTCCATTTTAATCATTACATATTCTCCCCTACGTCGCAAAACCCGACGTCCCCGTCGGAAAACTTACCTCCGAGGGCCTGCTCACAGTCCCCGGCCTCTCTTACATCCCCCAGCGTACCTTTTGAAAAAAATAAAAGGGGGGAAGGAAATTTGAACAGAACTACATAGTACCTAACTTAATACATACATAATAATTCAGAATAAAAATAATTAATAAAAGTCTATTCTAAAATGATTAAATTAATAATTAGGCTGGGGCCTCACTTTGGAAAATTCCTTTATTATGTGACCCCTATAACCTTTACAAAATTTAAAGTTAAAAAAATCTTACAAAACCCTTATATAAATAAAAATCATTTTTATTATTTTTTGTTATACCATATCTAAAACTACAAAAAATTTGCACAAATCATACAAAACCATATAAAATTAGAAACATTTTTATATATGTAGGTATATATATATATATATATATATCAACGAAATTGTGCATACCTCCTCCGGCTGCAATACCTCCTCCGGAGAACTATGCCCCTTCGAAACTTATACTCTAAAATCGCTCAAAGTTGAAAACGACGAAATCCGAACACTCTTCGAAGTCTAAACATTCTAAAACCCTCGGGTTCCCGCCAGTTTCACCTTAGCAACATCCGAGTCCGGTTCACCCCTTGCCGTCGTACCCCGCTTCTTTCCCCACCTATCCCTTAGGAGACCGCGTTCACTCTCCTCTCCCCCGCCCTTCTTTCACCTCCTCACCACCCTAGACCGAATAATTATTATTTCGCCGCGCGACCTAATTTGCATATCATCCGCGTAACTTTAATTTCTCTAATTCTTATAGAAACCCCAGTAAATGACATCATTTTATTTTTTTTTTTTTTATGGCGGAGACAATGGTCACACTCAAATTTCAATTAGACGCGATTATTATTTGGGGGATGGGGGGGGGGGGGGGGGGGGTAAAAATTAAAAACGGCAAAATCAATAAAAAATAATTTAGGAAAATTGAACTCAAGGAATTTTCGTAATTCGAAAAAATGGCGGAGTTACGACGTCTGAAGTAATAATAAATGCGCTGCGGCCGTACCTTGATCCAATCTTCACCAAATTTTCATTGCATCTCCTCTTAGTAGCTAGCGTTCGCCAAGTCAAAATTTTTCGGCCAATACGGGCGGCTTTCCCCACGTTGCGCTGGCATTATGAAGAACTCTGAGAGCCCTACGTGTTGCATAACTAATTTCAGCTGATTTATTCACGATTTCGTTATTGTTGATATTTTTAGCATAAATTTTGGTCAAACCCC
>JACGAQ010003272.1:0-30961 GCA_014119065.1 Orius insidiosus | reverse complement strand
CCTGCGGCCGAACCGTTGCAGTTGGTCCAATTTTCACCAAATTTTTTAAGAATTTGTGGTGTAAAAAAAATTGCCACTTTTTATTATTATTTTTTTTTAGTAGGGAGAAATTTCATATTTCAACCATTACGAGAAGCACATCCCTAGGCCAAAGAGCCCTTTATTTCTACCTTGACACTTAAAAAAATTTTGAAAAAACGAACTTAGAAAATTTTTCAACAAAAAATAAAAAAAAATAAAGGAAAACCTGGAAAATGTTAGAAAAAAGAACTTAGAAAATTTTTCCCAAAAAAATAAAACTTCCCCCTCCCTTATTCTTCCTCTTCTATACTTCCCCCACCGTTTTACGTCCCCTCCATTATACTTCCCCCCATATACCTCCCCCTCTGTTATACTTCCCCCATATACTTCCCCCTCCGTTATACTTCCCCCTCCTATATTGTTACTTCTCTTTAAGGAAGTTTTCGTTGGAAGCTCTTTAAACCAGTACTTTTATCTTGTCATAACAAATTTGACCTTTCATTCAAAATACAGCTTTTTTTCTGAGACTTAAAATTTAGTTGTTTTCAAGTTTAAATGAAACAATTTATGAAACCTTCAATTTTGAACGGTTTATTATCTTTAACTAATGTTTTTTCCGATAACTGCGATTTCCTATATAATGTTTGAGGCATCCAGAAAGTGCATTTCCTGACAAGTTTTAAAAATGAATGCATTTCTTCTTATTGTTTCCGCCGGAATTTTCGTTCTCAACGCCGCCCTTCTCGACCCAGCCAGCCTCGCCTTCCATATCGCCGTCGGACACGGATAATCCACAATTTTTCACCGTAAACAACAAAGAAAAATATTTTTTAAAAAATCAAAAATTTATAAGTATCTTCAATGTCACAACCTTCATAGATTTTGAAAATTACCATTTAAAAGCACTTTATTCTTTCTATTTTTTACCTTGCTGTTTACTATATAATACTTGAGGAAGTCGACTAGTTTCAGTAAAAAATTACGATGGCTCTGAGTAATACTGTATTGTTGGCAGTCGCCGCTGGAGTTTTCATCATCTCCGCCGCACTTTTCAACCCTCTCGACCCTCTCGACTACATTTTTGCAGCTGTTACTCACGTATGAACTTCACCGAAATTTTGTGCTATTTCACCTCTTTTTATAATGTAGAAATTTCAATATAATATCTTTTTTATTATTTGGTTTTTACCTTTTTAAATTCCTCAAAAAGGAAGTCATTGTGATAGCTTCACATGGTACAGCAATAGGAATGAAAAATTCATAAGATTGTCTATTGTGCCGTCCGGCCGTCACCAGATTTTCACATGACCTCCATTTGTTGGTGAAAAGAAAACAATGGAAGATTCCTCTTATGAGTTTTGAAGGGGGATTCATAATATTTTGTTTGAGAAATAAGTTGGAACGTGACATTTAATCTATCGAAAAGTTTGAAACGTCTTAAACTTCCCCGTTTTTCGGTCAGAAAGGAGCTTGACGGAAACAAATTCCCATTTTAACATGTGACGTTTTCCCAAAACACCGTCCCCATTGTTTACGCACTTAAAATCTGTCCGTCATTTCGCTCTCTTAATCTTGAAAATAGGGGTTTCTCGAAAAGAGGGGTAAGTTTTAGACTGGGAGTCTTTGTGAAACTTGTTCGAGATGAATCAACAGTTCGGGACGGAAGGGGTGGGCTTTTAATAACTTTTCTGACCTGTAGATGCTTCTTATTAATTATTCAGATGTCTAAATGCTATGAAAAAGCCTTCATTTGTCTTCAAATTAAACGCCAACAACCCTACTTCCTTAGCGCTCCACTACACTCATTGGCCCCTCGTTGAGACTGCGAGAACTGCATACTTCCAGTAGGTACTCTTATGGAGTGCCAGTATGAGGAGTGGTTTGCCTAGAAGAAGGCACCTCTTCCGTGCGAGTGCTAGGTGTACAGCTATTCTTTGCCTTTTTGCTTCCTTCTACTCCCACAGTCCCGGCATCCACAGCAGAGATGTCTGCTGTGTGCACAGAGGATGCTATAAAAAAGCCGTCATTTGTCTTCAATTAAACGCCAACAACCCTACTTCCTTAACGCTTTCTCTAGACTCTTTGGCTACAATACGTTTGCTGAGGCTGTGAGAACCCAGTCTTAAAAAAATCTAACTTCCAGTAGGTACTCCAAAGGTGTGCCAGTATGAGGAGTGGTTTGCCTAGAAGAAGGCACCTCTTCCGTGCGAGTGCTAGGTGTCCAGCTATTCTTTGCCTTTTGCATCCTTCTACTCCCAGTGCCGGTATCCGCAGCAGAGATGTCTGCTGTGTGCACCGAGAATGCTATGAAAAAGCCTTCATTTGTCTTCAAATTAAACGCCAACAACCCTACTTCCTTAACGCATTCTCTACACTGTTTGGCTACTATAAGTTTGTTGAGGCTGTGAGAACCCAGTCTTTAAAAAATCATTCTTCCAGTAGGTACTCTAAAGGTGTGCCAGTATGAGGAGTGGTTCGCCCAGAAGAAGGTAATGCTATTATTTGCATTTAATGGGAAGAAACCTGTGAGTCTTTTAGCCTGCCTTAGTCCTTTCAGGAACTTTTTCGCTGTTGTTTCCCGTTTTGTTGGTGCTTCAGCCAGCGCTGTAGAATGGGATGGGTCCAGTTAGCTGATAAGGAACCTTTTTTAGCCAATTTATCAGCCCTTTTGCTTCCTTCTACTCCCACAGTTCCGGCATTCACAGCAGAGAAGTCTGCTGGCTATGAAAAAGCCTTCATTTGTCTTCAATTAAACGCCAACGACCCTACTTCTTTAGCGCTTTCTCTACACTTTTTGACTACTATACGTTTGTTGAGGCTGTGAGAACCCAGTCTTAAAAAATCATACTTCCGGTAGGTACTCTAAAGGAGTGCCAGTATGAGGAGTGGTTCGCCCAGAAGAAGGCACCTCTTCCGTGCGAGTGCTAGGTGATCAGCTATTCTTTGCCTTTGGGCGTCCTTCTACTCCCACAGTCCCGGCATCCACAGCAGAGATGTCTGCTGTGTGCATCGAGGATGCTATGAAAAAGCCTTCATTTGTCTTCAATTTAACCCCAACAACCCTACTTCCTTAACGCTTTCTTTACACTCTTTGGCTACTATACGTTTGTTGAGACTGTGAGAACTCCAGTCTTAAAAAAATCATACTTTCAGTAGGTACTCTAAAGGTGTGCCAGTATGAGCAGTGGTTTGCCTAGAAGAAGGCACCTACCCCTTGCGAGTGCTAGGTGTTCAGATATTCTTTACCCTTAACGAAAAGAACCATATGAGTCTTTTAGCCTGCCTTAGTCCTCTCAGGAACTTTTTTGTTGTTGTTTCCCGTTTTGCTGGTGCTTCAGTCAGCCCTAAAGAACGGAATGGATCCAGCTAGCCTGATAAGGAACCTTTTTTAGCCAATTTGTCAGCCTTTTTGCTTCCTTCTACTCCCATATGCTGTGAGCACCGAGGATTTTTAATAGTCGAATACAGCCATCAATCGATTTCCAGTCGACCGGACTAATTTGGAGGTGGAAATAAGTAATGATTTGAAGATAAGAAATGAGGATAAAAATGAGATTACAGAAAGCCAATAAATTTGAAATTCCCAACAGTTTTCCAGTGGCGGTCTCATCATTTTTCTTGAGAGGCGCAAACGCAATAACTCTCTTGTCAATGTTATCTAATTACCGGGAAGCCTTTTTCTAGACCCTTTCCCATTCCGAGACCGTGTATCACAGTTTCCCGGCCCCCAGGAAAAAAAAAGGCACATAAATCATGGGATTTGATCGATGGCCAATTCTCCCCGAAATAAAAATATGAATCGGTTTGGGGATTCGTTGCGTGGTTTTGCTTTGAACGCCTGTCGATAACAAGTCTTCTTTTCAGTCGAGATAAAGGCCCCGACTAGATTTATGGTGTTATAATTCAATCTTACCGAAAGAGTTTTAAAAGTAAAAATAGGACTTTATTAATGCCTTTTATGAAAAACAAGTTTCAAATTAATGAAGGGCCTTTGGGTGGTTCTGAGGGGGAAAGGGCCTTTTCGCTAATCCGATAGCCTCGCTTGAATTCATCTCCAGGGGACCGTGAAGCAATTTTCGTGATATCATCATCTTCCGATGATCGAGTCTTCGATGAGGAAGCGGGGGGGGGGGGGGGGGGGGTTCTCGGATTCTTCGAGTAAATGGACAAGGCGCTCCCAATCGGCTTACTGGCCCGCTTCTTTTCCGAATCCAACTTCTCCCTCCTTTAAATCCCGAACGGGCGAATTAATATCCGGATAATATACGCTCGGTTTTCCATCTCTGTCCTCACGTTATAATCCCTTTTTTTGAATTTTCTCTCAAAGGGAGGAAATAATTGAAACTGGCGAAATTTTTTTGTTTGCTTTTTTAATGGACTTTTTAGGTAGATTTCTTTTCTTCAAAAATCTACCTATTGTAATGTACCAAGTAGTCGCAGATTCAAAAAATTTTCTATACGTTTTTCGTTTCATACCTCCTGGACCCCAAAACCATCCTCAGTTGAAAAGTTTATATATATATATATATATTAGCACGATAACTGGAGCAATTTTAATGTGAGGGTGACGATATCCGGTATTTAGAGCTTTTATCTCAATAGCTCGGACGAGTTCGTTAATGGCTGAAATCGGACCAGCGATTCACCTACTTTACTTAGGGCTTAAAAGACAAAATTGGCATTTTCTATTGAAATCCTAGTCCTTTTGCAAAAAAAAAACTTTAAGACCTCTGCGAGGGCGTGTAAAAAATTAATTAAAGCAGGTTTGGACGAGCCACGCGCAAAATATTGAACTAGCTAAACTTTAAAAAAAATTTGAATTTATACCGGGAAATTATTAAATATTTATTAATAAAATTATCAGATGTTTTTCTAGGGGCTCAGTGGCGCAATTTTTCTTATATCATCATTTTTATAACATAATTATATTTTGTGTTTATACATATTAATTTTAATCATGAAAAGAAATCTACCTTTTAGTCCCTGCTACCGCAGGGTCATTATTTTTTTAATCTGTAATTTCCTTTTGCAGAACTTCCTCAAAGAGAAGCTATTGTATACCTCTCCATGAAAGAGTCTTCCAGAAATCATTGAGAAAAATTAGTCATCTTTATAGACCATTGTCCAGTTGTGCCAACTGACAAGTTTTTTGGAGACACTTCACGGCCTCAATTTTCACACGGTTTTCACCAAATTTTCCTCTAATAGTTCATCAAAATGTTTTACTGTTGTCAGGAAAATGTCGATAGCTTTTTTCGAATCTCCCAAAATATGAATAGCGGCAGTTTGATTTGCTGCGGCCGCACTATTGGTCCCATCTTCTCTAAATTTTCACCGAATACGCCTTACATTGAAGATAATTTATATATAAAAGTACTAGTTTGAAGAGCTTCCAACGAAAACTTACTTAATGAGAAGTAATAGTATAGAAGGGGGAAGTATAAAGGAGGGAGAAGTATATGGGAGGGGAAGTATAACAGAGGGATAACGGAGGGAGAAGTATATGGGAGGGGAAGTATAACAGAGGGGGTAGTGTACGGGAGGGAAAGTATAACGGAAGGGAATGGAAGTATGAAATTTCTCCCTACCAAAATGATAATTTTTTACACCGAAAATTCGTAAAAAAATAAGTGGTTGGTGAAAATTGGTGAAAATCAGATCGGAGGGGGAAGTATAAGGGAACGAAAGTATAACGGAAGGGGATGTATAAGGGAGGGAAAGTATAAAAGAGCAAACATTTTGCAAGTTTGTTTTTTCGAAAAATTTTCTAAGTTTATTTTATTTAAATTGTCCAAGTTTTGTTTGTTTTTTTTTTCAGAAAAATTTTCCGGTTTTTTTTTTCAAAAAATTTTCCTGTTTTTTTTCCAAAAAATTTTCTAAGATTTTTTTTTTTTTTTTGAAAATTTTAAAAGTTTATTTTTTGAAAAATTTTCCGAGTTTTCCTTTTTTTTATATTATTTATTTATTTATTTATTGAAAAATTATAATTTTTTTCGAAAAATTTTCCGGGTTTTCCTTTATTGTATTTTATTTTTTTCAAAAATTTAACGTTTTTTTTTCTTTCTCGAAAAATTTCCTAAGTTCTTATTTTCGAAAAGTGTCAAGGTAGAAATAATGGGCTCTTTGGCCTACGGATGTGCCTCACGTAATGGGTAGAAGTATGAAACTCCCTACCAAAAAAAAAAATAATAATTAAAAAGTGGCAATATTTTTGCACCAAAAATTCTTAAAATATAAGGAGTAATTGGTGAAAATCGGATTAACGGTTCGGCCGCAGAGAATTTTTTAAAATTTCAAGCAGACATATATCCGCCATTTTTTCGAAGTTCAAAAATTGCCCTCGTTAGTTTCATGTTCACCGACTATAGAAAATTTGGTGAAAATATGATAGAAAATCGGTTGAAAATGGGTTGAAAACTGTGGCCGTAAAGGGTTCCGGAAAAAAATGCTACGGACGGCCGGCCGGAACCACAGACAAAGTTGAGATCGGTAAAGATCAATATTCGAATGGTATCGGGCTTCTGTAAGGAAGTTTAAAAAAAATCGATAGTAGGGAGGAATTTTGACTCTTCACCCGCGTTCTGTGTAGCTTTGCAGAGCATAGTCTTCCAGTTTTTCTACCTAAATAATCTTTTTAAAAAAATCACCACTTTGACAAATCGACCAGCATTTTATTTTCTTAAAGAAAAACTATTTTATATTTTAAAACAAAAAACTTTCAGTATAATCTGGTTTTATGAAGTGGAACGAACGATACATCGATTAAGATAACGTTCCAAAGTTTATGGCCTCTAAAAGCATTTTTTTAAAACTAACTTTTAATTAAATTTTTTCTCCATAAGAAGTCTAACAAAACAGGCGTAAATCTCCGAGGACATCCCTTATAATAACCGACCGGGCTTTCTAATCCGCAAATCGAAACGGGAGAAAAAAAATTTTTTCTCCACGCCCATATTTACCTTGTTTACTTAGGCGGAGGAAGGTTTTTTCTAAATGCCACAAAAAACAGTCACTTTGTTTTTTAAAGTCTTGTTTACGTTCCTGACGTGAGATGTGTTGCAAAAAGGAATTAAGGGATTATTGATTTTAGAAGGTTTATATGGGTTTATGACACCTTTAAAGGCTACCAAAATGAGTTTAATTGAGGCGCTCCGGGTACAAAGGGCGAACTCAACATCGGACAATTTTTTTTTTTTTTTTTCATTTTAGATTCTAGACTCTAGAAAATTCTTGGTGAATACACCCATATAATTTTTATGTTGAGTTCGCCCTTTTTTCCCCTTTAAATACGTAAAAAACCATATGCGGCAAAGCTCTAACTGTGATATCCGAGCGGGTACGAAGGGCGAACTCCACATCCTAGTCCACAACCCCACTCCTTTCCCATTCCAGGGCATGACTTTTCTGTTGAGTTCGCCCGTAACATAAAACTTTAAAATGCGAATATCTCGAAACTAAGTTTTGTTGAGTTCGCCCTTCGTACCCGGAGCGCCTCAATTGTACTACCCTCTATATCCGGTTTTGAGGTAAGGCCTCGCAGAGAAAACGTTCTAGGCAGGAAAATTTTAGTAAAAAAAACTTAGAAAATTTTTCAAAAAAAAACTTCCCCCTCCCTTATTCTTTTTCTCCTTTATACTTCCCCTCCCATATACTTCCCCCCTGTTTTACGTCCCTCCGTTATTCTTCCGTCCTCTATACTTCCCCTCTGTATACTTCCCCTCCCATATACTTCCCCCTCTGTTATACTTCCCCTCCCATATACTTCCCCCTCTGTTATACTTCCCCTCCCATATACTTCCCCCTCCGTTATACTCCCCTCCCATATACTTCCCCCTCCTATATTGTTACGTCTCTTTAAGGAAGTTGTCGTTGGAAGCGCTTCAAACCAGTATTATGTTAACTACAAAAGGAAAATAATGTGAAAATCGGGTGAAAACTGCGGCAGTAAAGTGTTCCGGAAAAACTGCCGGCAGGCAGTGATTACGATTATAAAACTGCATTAGTTAACGAATAAAGAATAAAATAAATTTATAATAAGAGAGGATTTTTAGAGTGGAAAAACCACCCTCGTTTACTAATCACTCCGGGAATTCGATTTGAAAGAGTGATTACGTTTTATTTATTTTAACAAGGGATTGGGGAAAATCACGTTGTTTCAGCTTTTCAGCTCTCTCTCCATTGAAAAATGCCTAAAAAAAAAAAGTTTGTAAAAAATTTTATTTTATGCGAGATCATTTAATTTAAATTATTCTTTAAATAAGTCTATTTTAAATTATTTCCAAAGTTTTAATTACTCAATGAGAAGTTATTGTTACGCCCTCCATGAACGGTTTTCGGTTTTTTTGAGGGTTTTCCAGAACCCGGAGAGGAAAAATAATTTTTTTATCCCTTTGAATTTAGAAAAAAATGGCGGAGATATGTGCAGATTTTCACCGAATACCTACTTCTGGTGAATTAAAAATTTTACCTATCAAGAAATTTTTCTTATAGCAGGAAAAAATTTTGCAAAATGCAGGTCGAATGAGAAAAGCGCAAATTTTTGTATGATTTATTATGTATTCAGCCGTGTCCCATAGCGAGATGAGCGAGGAGGCTGACTGGGTCCATCAGCGCAGCGGAGACGACGAAAACAGCAGCTGCTGCAGCCAAAATAAAAGTGTTCATATCTCCTTCGGACGAAACTTAATAACCAACAGATCTTCTACGCTTTTAAACCAATAAACTTATCACCTAAATCGCAAGTCTTCGACATTGATTTCTACAATCAAAGGTTACATGAATTATTCACTCATTCCCTACCTTCAAAGTTTTAAATTTAAATTTTCTGGCAACTATATAAGGGGTTCCAATTTTGTTTTTTGGTTTGAGTAAAAATTTCAAAATTTCTTTCATTTTTAATGAAGATTCTTCACCGATTTACGCCCGTCAAGACTTACGTTTCTCAACCTACAATATTTGTGACATTTACTTCATTTTTTTTTGTCAAATTTTACTGTTATTGTAAACAGTTCGATAATATATATTCGTCTAATTTCGGGAATCAGACCAAAAGCAGTTTCCATCCTCCAAAACTTTGTTAATTGGAACAAAACTAATTTCATGAAAGTTTCACGATCGTCCGAATCAAAACGCTTTAGTTGAGAATTCTCTCGTTATTTTCGCCTCGTTTAACCTTTTAGAAACAAATGATGTTATGGCGGTGAAGGGTTAAAAATTCGTGTAGTGGCAGTAAGGAGAGTGCACCTTTTTGGGCACTTTCCTCCTAAAAATAATTCCAATGTTTGTTCATTCCACTGGAATTGGCAAGGGCGCCAAGGCAATATGGCAAGAGCCCCGCTTGACGAAAGAAAAGACCTACCTTTTTGCTACTTTTTTGTTTAAAAATACTGCCAACAAAATTATTTTTAAGTTCCTTAAAGAAGTTATTGTGATACCCTCCACGTTGGGTTTTTGGGGAAGGGTCTTCCAGACCCCGGAGGGTCAAATCGAATATTGTTGTTTTATTTTTAATGTGTGGGATGGTCTTAAGGAGTAAAAAACTGATTTTATGGTCTTTTTAAAAGAGTCTTTTTATTATAAAAAATTGGTCGATCAAATACAAATCAAATCGAATATTGATCTTTACCGATCTCAACATTGTATGTGGTGCCGGCCGGCCGTAGCTTTTTTTTCCTGAACACTTTACGCCACAGTTTTCAACCGATTTTCACCAAATTTTCATCAATTACCCCTTATATTTTTTACAAATTTTTGGTGTAAAAAAAAATTATCATTTTTTTACATTAATTATCATTTTAGTAGGGCGAAATTTTATACTTCCACCCGCTACGAGGGGGACCTTCCTTGAGGAAAAATTCCATTATTTCTGCCTTGATACTTCGAAAAATTAAAAAAAAAACTTTAAAAATTTAAACAAAAAATAAATAAAATAAAGGAAAACCTGGAAAATGTTAGAAAAAAGAACTTAGAAAATTTTTCCAAAAAAAATAAAACTTCCCCCTCCCTTATCCTTCCCCCCTCTTTTGTACTTCCTCCTCCGTTATACTTCCCCTCATTTATACTTCCTCCTCCGTTATACTTCCCCTCCTTTATATTTAGACTCCCCTCCTTTGTAATTCCCCACCTTCATACTTCCCCCACCTTTATCCTACCCTTCCTTTATCCTCCCCCTCCTTTGTACTACCCCCACTCATCGTGTCCTTACTCATTATCTCATTGTGTCCTTACTTCCTCCTCCTTTATACTCCTCCTCTTTTAACTTTCCCAACCTTTATACTTTCCCAACCTTTATACTTCCCCCTCCTTTATACTCCCCCTCCTTTGTACTTCCCCCTCTTTTATACTTCCTCCTCCGTTAAACTTCCACCTCTGTTATACATCCCCCCTTTTTTTATACTTCCTCCTCCGTTATACTTCCACCTCCGTTATACTTCCCCTCATTTACACCTCCCTCTGTTTTACTTCCTCCTCCGTTATGCTTCCACCTCCGTTATACTTCCCCTCATTTATACCCCTCCCCCTCTTTTATACTTCCTCCTCCGTTATCCTTCCACCTCCGTTATACTTCCCCTCAGTTATACCTCCCTCTGTTTTACTTCCTCCTCCGTTATGCTTCCACCTCCGTTATACTTCCCATCATTTATACCCCTCCCACCTCTTTATACTTCCTCCTCCGTTATCCTTCCACCTCCGTTATACTTCCCCTCATTTATACCCCCCTCTTTTATACTTCCTCCTCCGTTATACTACCTACCTCTTTTACACTTCGTCCACCGTTATACTTCCCCCCTTTTTTTTATACTTCCTCCTCCGTTATACTTCCTCCTCCGTTATACTTCCACCTTCGTTATACTTCCCCTCATTTATACCTCCCTCTTTTTTACTTCCTCCTCCGTTATGCTTCCACCTCCGTTATACTTCCCCTCATTTATACCCCCTAACCCCTCTTTATACTTCCTCCTCCGTTTTCCTTCCACATCCGTTATACTTCCCCTCATTTATACCCCCCTCTTTTATACTTCCTCCTCCGTAATACTACCTCCCTCTTTTACACTTCGTCCTCCGTTATACTTCCCCCTCTTTTATACTTCCTTCTCCGTTATAATTCCCCCCTCTTGTATACTTCCTCATCCGTTATACTTCCCCCTTTTTTATACTTATTCCTCCGTTATACTTTCCCCCTTTATACTCCTCCTCCTTTTTACTTCCACCACCTTTTTATGTACTTCCCCCTTTTATACATCCCCCACATTTATACTCCCCCTCCTTTGTACTTCCCCCACCTTTATACTTCCCCATTCGTTATACTTCCCCTCCTTTCATAAAATAATGCTCGTTGGACTTTTATGCAGATTTTGAGCCTGAAATCTCCTCCATATCCTATCTTCGACGAGGCAATCCATTTTTAAAAAAATTATAAACTCATAAAAAAGTTTGAAAGATCAAGATTGATCGCTACAAATCGACAACTTTTCCCTACTTACCTCCCACTTAGACTTTCAGGTAAATTTAAGGCGCAGGATATAAGTAACGTACGACCGTCATGTATATTTGGATTAGTATAAGCGAGGAGTTGAAGGCGCTTTCAAGGATCTGAACCTTCATGTTTTGTTGATAAGCCCATAAAATAGCGATTAATAAAACGGCAGAGAAAAAAAGATTAAGAAATGTACAAGGGTCATTAACTTGAAATCCGTCTACGTCATTTTAAGAGTGATTGATATTATGCTTTCTCCCACAAAAAGAATTTCTTAGCAACTTTTCAAGTTTTTTTGTTTTTTATAATTTAATAACGTATGCTGTCAACCGGATTTTAATCAATATTAACAGGGTTTTATTGGTTTCTCGAAGGGAAAAATACTTGGAAACCAATAAGGGGTGCAAAAGTGGCGGGGGGTGTTCGAGTCGTAAGGTTAACCAATTACACGTCACTGCGGTTTGAAATCAAACACTCAGGAATCCAATTAGACTCTGAAAAAAAGGGATGGAGGATAAAAGGCGCTATTGTCAAATCTCGACCGGAACTTCCGCAATTCGAAAACAATTTCGGACATGTTAACAATTTTGACAATAAAGGTAATCGATTGATAAGCATCTTCGGTGCTATTGTGTCCTCACAAACAGCTTAATATGTTCGCGGAACGCATTAGTGAAATTAACCTACATTTTAAGAACAATGGCCACCCGGGGAACTGCTTGGAAGAGCTTTCTACCTCTTCTCTATAGCCTCTATGATCAAGTGTGCTTGGCAGCGGCTGCTGTTGTTGGTTAGGAACAGCTTATTTTGGAACTTGCTTTCTAGCTCATTTTTATAGCCTCCGTGAGCAAGTTCGAATGCTTAGCAGCGATAAGCACAGGTGGTCTGCTGCTGTTGGTTAGGAACAGCTGCTTTTGGAACTTGCTTTCTAGCTCCTCTCTATAACCTCTGTGATCCAGTTCGAATGCTTGGCAGCGGATAAGCTCCGATGGTCTGCTGCAGTTTGTTAGGAGGTGCTTATTTTGGAACGTGCTTTATAGCTCTTCTCTATAACCTCCGTGATCAAGTTCGATAGCTTGGCAGCGGATAAGCTCCGATGGTCTGCTGCAGTTTGTTAGGAGGTGCTTATTTTGGAACGTGCTTTATAGCTCTTCTCTATAGCCACCGTGATCAAGTTCGATAGCTTGGCAACGGATAAGCACAGATGGTCTGCTGCTGTCTGTTAGGAACAGCTTCTTTTGGAACTTGCTTTCTAGCTCATCCTTATAACCTCCGTGAGCAAGTTCGAATGCTTGGCAGCGGAACAGCACAGATGGTCTGCTGCTGTTTGTTAGGAGCTGCTTATTTTGGAACTTGCTTTCTTGCTCTTCTCTATAGCCTCCGTCAGCAAGTTCGAATGCTTGGCAGCGGATAAGCACAGATGGTTTGCTGCTGTCTGTTAATACCAGCTTCTTTTGGAACTTGTATTCTAGCTCCTCTTTATAGCCTCCGTGAGCAAGTTCGAATGCTTAGCAGCGGATTGCACAGTTGGTCTGCTGCTGTTTGTTAGGGACAACTTATTTTGCAACTTGCTTTATAGCTCTTCTTTATGCCCTCCGTGATCAAGTTCGAATGCTTGGCAGCGGATAAGCACAGATGGTCTGCTGCTGATTGTTAGGAGCTGCTTATTTTGGAACTTGATTTATAGCTCTTCTTCATAGCCTCCGTGATCAAGTTCGAATGCTTGGCAGCGGAACAGCATAGATGGTCTGCTGCTGTTTGTTAGGGACAACTTATTTTGCAACTTGCTTTATAGCTCTTCTTTATACCCTCCGTGATCAAGTTCGAATGCTTGGCAGCGGATAAGCACAGATGGTCTGCTGCTGTTTGTTAGGAGCTGCTTATTTTGGAACTTGATTTATAGCTCTTCTTTATAGCCTCCGTGAGTAAGTTCGAATGATGGTCTGTGCTGTTTGTTAGGAACAGCTTCTTTTGGAACTTGCTTTCTAGCTCCTCTCTACCGCCTCCGCGTGCAAATTCGATAGCTTGGCAGCGGATAAGATCAGATGGTCTGCTGCTGTTTGTTAGGGGCTGCTTATTTTGGAACTTGCTTTATAGCTCTTCTCTATAGCCTCCGTAGCAAGTACGAACAGATGGCAACGGATAAGCACAGGTGGTCTGCTGCTGTTGGTTAGGAACAGCTCCTTTGGAACTTGCATTCTTGCTCTTCTTTATGGCTTATTATTTTAATTGAAAAAATCTGCGGATCTGGACGGATTACAAAAGATTAAATTGTATTACCTTCGGAATGTCCCTTATACGGACACCATCCGATTATTAGTTTTCAAACGGGATCTCCCAAAAAATCACAACTAAATTTTCTCTATTGAAACTTGCAGAATGTTCAGAAAAGTAAGTTTTCAAGGGTGATTGATCGAGGATCTCTTCACCTTCGAAAAGGCGAATGTCACGACTTTACGTGTTTTATCAGCGTTCGTCTTCTCGGCGGAAGGAGAATGGGGGAAAAAAAGGAAACTAAGATTTACTGCTTGACATCGAAAAGTCCTTATCTTGAAGATTAACACATTCGCGTGTTAAAATGACAAAGGTTTAACACATTTTCAAAAGCCATCTTTGGTTTAATTGAATACAAATTATCCATGTTTAGCGTCTTTCCCTTTCGTCTTCTTCGGGACCGATTCGCCCATTAGATCAAAACAGAGAATAAGACGCTTTTTCAGGACTACTTTTACATTTATTTTAAATTTCGTGTATAGAAAAACGTCGGTCATCGTATCCTTGTTTAATCTCTTCAGGCTGTAATCTACTACAGAATAAGGTCCCTGCGAAAAAAATAAATAAATAATAAATAAAATAAATTTTAATAATCCATTAATGGAGGAAGAATGACTGTGATATAGGGTATCTAACGACGCATTTCGGCCTAAAAAGCCTCGTCAGGTGAGCTATTCTCTCTATCACAATCATTCTTCTTTTCACTGTGAACCCTATCTCCGATAGATTTAGTAGACACAGCGGGAAGCTGGTAACCACTTAAAATCAAGCTCCTTCCGGAGTATAAACGCAATAAAAATTAGAACATCAATAAAATAAATAATCGTAAACATTTTTATATTTGGCCTTTCAAAATTGATATTTAAATTTCGAATCCCTTATCAAAAGATGAATAAAATTATGTTTTTAAAAGATCTTTTTATGCACGAAAGCGATTGAAGATCGAAAAAAAAGTTAAATGCAAACCCTCCTGATTTTTTTGACGAAGAATTGATTGTAGTTAACAAATTTTGATTTTGGTGTACAAAGTGTCCCATAGCGACACCAACTTCGTTATTTTAAATGAGAACCCCTATTTTTTTTTTTTTCAGTTTCGTAATCTACGCAAAATTTCAAGTTGATTTGAACATATGACCTTTTGAAAAACTTTAAAAAAAATGCCAAATTTAGCGATTTGTTGCTCTGCGTTATACTTCCCCTCCGTTATACTTCCCCCTCCTTTATACTTTGCCCTTGCTCTAAAAAATTGACCTGAGACACTACTTTTTTTTAAACTTATTTTTTCAAGGATTCCAACTACATATAACAAATTGAAGAACCTACACTTGTTATCGACTCTAACATCGTTATTTATATGGGAACCCAAATTTTTCATTTCAGAGATGCAAATAGGAGCATTTTTTAAAAACTTTTTCTTTTACTTTAAAATCGCTATCTTTCAGTGGAGCTGTACTTCTCAAATATTTTTGATAAAAAAAAAATTTTTTTAAAGTTCCTCTTTTATTTCTGAAATGAAAAATGGGGTTATTTAAATGGGGTTATTTAAATTCTCATTGTTGTTGTTGATGTTGATGTTAGAATTTGTGATAGAAAGTACTAGTTTGAAGAGCTTCCAACGAAATCTTCCGTAAAGAGAAGTAAAAAGTATGTATAAGAGGGGGAAGTATAACGGAGGGGAAGTAAAAGGGAGGGGAGGTATATGGGTGGGGAAGTAAAACGGAGGGGGAAGTATAAGGGAGTGGGAAGTATATGGGAGGGGGAAGTATAAGTGAGGGGAACTATATGGGAGTATAACGGTGGGAGAGGGAGAGGATGTATAACGAAAAAAAAAAAACTTAAAAAATTTAAGGAAAAAAAAGCGCTAGAAAATTTTTTGAAAAAAAAATACTAGTAAAATTCTTCGAAATAAAAACTCGGAAATTTTTTCGAAAAAAAAAACAAACTCGGAAATTTTTCCAAAAAAAAAAATCGGAAAATTTTTCGAAAAAGATAAAAACTTCCCCTTCTGTTCCCCTTTCGAAGTATCTAGGTAGAAATAATGGGATTTTTGCCGAAGGGAGGTACCTCTCGTAGCGGGTGGAAGAGTGAAATTTCTTTCTACTAAAATGATAATTAGTGTTTAAAAAATTGTTTAAAAAGTATTAAAAATACACGTATAAGGAGTAATTGGTGACAATTTGATGAAAATCGAACCAACGGTTCATCAGCAGCAAATTTTTTAAAATTTCAAACAGACACATCTCCGCCATTTTTCGAAATTCAAAAATCGCCCTCGTTAGTTTCTTGTCCACCGACTAAAGAAAATTTGGTGAAAATCGGTTGAAAATTGTGGCCGTAAAGTGTTCCAGAAAAAACAAGCTACGGTCGGACTGCCGGACGGCACCAAAGACAATGATGAGATGGGTGAAGATCAATATTCATCTTGCCCTCCGGGGTCTGGAAGACCCTTTCCCAAAAACCCGACGTCGAGGGTATCACAATAACTTCTTTAAAGAAGTTAAAAAGGGTATTTACTGGGAATAAATCAGTCGATTTGCTCATTTTCCTATAATGGAAGCAAATAAATCGGATTTTAGAGCAAAACGTTAAATTTAACATTTTTTTAAGTTGCCCAAAGAGGTCATTTGAATAGTCAAATCAACATAAAATTTTGCGTAAAATACGAATCTGAAATAATAAATTTTCCCTATAATATTAAATAGGGGTTCCCTTTTTAAATATTTTATGTTTTAAATATGAATAGCAAAAGTAGAAATGTACATAAAATACCGTACCTTAGGTAAAGGGCAGGAGGCGTTGGTTAAGTTACGCCTTTTAGTAACATCCTTAAATAATTCCGGGTCGAAATTTTTGCAGAACGAACAAAGATTATCGATTTTCGCGTTATAATAGTTCGACTTCCATCCTCCGTTGTTATTTGGAAATACTTACCAACCCCTGAAATGACAGGATGGATACTTTGCCGTGAAAAACATTTTTTTTCTTACCGATAAATCGTCTGTGACATCAACATTTTTTTCTTACCGATAAATCGTCTGTGACATCAACAGGCATCGTTATATTTCCAGAAACCGCCATTCCCGCTCTCCTTTCGAAGTCATCTTTACATGGATCTGCGCCATTGGGTGCTCGTCCGTGCAATTTTTAATATACTGCACTGAAATTTCTGCTGGGCCCTTAAAAATAAATTTAAAATCCGGATAAACGTAATTTTGTACCATAAGCCCGGCCCCATTGCAGAGTCTAAAGTACAAAAGAAACCACAAAATATGAAAAATCATTTTTACAATTAAAATGCCCATCCGCTCGCTTTTATAGTGAGGAAATACGTTGATTCGATTAAAATTACCTTTTGTAGGAAATCATTTAATTTTCATTAATGAAAAGGCGAAAAAATAAAAAACAAATTTTTTTCTTCTTTATTTAAATCGTTTTTAATGATGTAAAGGGACGATATCAAAATACGAACTGATGCAAATTATATTTTTTTTGTTCCTTTTCACAATTGAGTCGAGCCTAATGGGCCCGTAAGGTAAAATATTGGTTGGGAACTCAACATCATCCATTTTAAAGACGTAATCTTTAAAATACAAGTTTCCCTGAAAGATAATTATCTATTTAAATAATAAATTTTTGTACAGCTGGTACTGGACATTGGGCGCTTTTTAAAATCCAGAACAGGCTAATTTTGATACTGAATAATTTTTTGAGGAAAATCCCATTGTTAAGAACTAATGTGTCTCAGGTCTATGGTCAAAAAGACCAGTGGTCTTTATCAATCTCGACCCTGTTGCGCTTTTTAAAATCCAGAACAGGCTAATTTTGATACTGAATAATTTTTTGAGGAAAATCCCATTGTTAAGAACTAATGTCTCAGGTCTATGGTCAAAAAGACCAGTGGTCTTTATCAATCTCAACCCTGTTGCGCTTTTTAAAATCCAGAACAGGCTAATTTTGATACTGAATAATTTTTTGAGGAAAATCCCATTGTTAAGAACTAATGTGTCTCAGGTCTATGGTCAAAAAGACCAGTGGTCTTTATCAATCTCGACCCTGTTGCGCTTTTTTAAAATCCAGAACAGGCTAATTTTGATACTGAATAATTTTTGAGGAAAATCCCATTGTTAAGAACTAATCTGTTCTCAGGTCTATGGTCAAAAAGACCAGTGGTCTTTATCAATCTACCCTGTTGCGCTTTTTAAAATCCAGAACAGGCTAATTTTGATACTGAATAATTTTTTGAGGAAAATCCCATTGTTAAGAACTAATGTGTCTCAGGTCTATGGTCAAAAAGACCAGTGGTCTTTATCAATCTCAACCCTGTGCGCTTTTTAAAATCCAGAACAGGCTAATTTTGATACTGAATAATTTTTTGAGGAAAATCCCATTGTTAAGAACTAATGTGTCTCAGGTCTATGGTCAAAAAGACCAGTGGTCTTTATCAATCTCAACCCTGTTGCGCTTTTTAAAATCCAGAACAGGCTAATTTTGATACTGAATAATTTTTTGAGGAAAATCCCATTGTTAAGAACTAATGTGTCTCAGGTCTATGGTCAAAAAGACCAGTGGTCTTTATCAATCTCGACCCTGGCGCTTTTTAAATCCAGAACAGGCTAATTTTGATACTGAATAATTTTTTGAGGAAAATCCCATTGTTAAGAACTAATGTGTCTCAGGTCTATGGTCAAAAAGACCAGTGGTCTTTATCAATCTACCCTGTTGCGCTTTTTAAAATCCAGAACAGGCTAATTTTGATACTGAATAATTTTTTGAGGAAAATCCCATTGTTAAGAACTAATGTGTCTCAGGTCTATGGTCAAAAAGACCAGTGGTCTTTATCAATCTCAACCCTGTTGCGCTTTTTAAAATCCAGAACAGGCTAATTTTGATACTGAATAATTTTTGAGGAAAATCCCATTGTTAAGAACTAATGTGTCTCAGGTCTATGGTCAAAAAGACCAGTGGTCTTTATCAATCTCAACCCTGTTGCGCTTTTTAAAATCCAGAACAGGCTAATTTTGATACTGAATAATTTTTGAGGAAAATCCCATTGTTAAGAACTAATGTGTCTCAGGTCTATGGTCAAAAAGACCAGTGGTCTTTATCAATCTCAACCCTGTTGCGCTTTTAAAATCCAGAACAGGCTAATTTTGATACTGAATAATTTTTTGAGGAAATCCCATTGTTAAGAACTAATGTCTCAGGTCTATGGTCAAAAAGACCAGTGGTCTTTATCAATCTCAACCCTGTTGCGCTTTTTAAAATCCAGAACAGGCTAATTTTGATACTGAATAATTTTTTGAGGAAAATCCCATTGTTAAGAACTAATGTGTCTCAGGTCTATGGTCAAAAAGACCAGTGGTCTTTATCAATCTCAACCCTGTTGCGCTTTTTAAAATCCAGAACAGGCTAATTTTGATACTGAATAATTTTTTGAGGAAAATCCCATTGTTAAGAACTAATGTGTCTCAGGTCTATGGTCAAAAAGACCAGTGGTCTTTATCAATCTCAACCCTGTTGCGCTTTTTAAAATCCAGAACAGGCTAATTTTGATACTGAATAATTTTTTGAGGAAAATCCCATTGTTAAGAACTAATGTCTCAGGTCTATGGTCAAAAGACCAGTGGTCTTTATCAATCTCAACCCTGTGCGCTTTTAAAATCCAGAACAGGCTAATTTTGATACTGAATAATTTTTTGAGGAAAATCCCATTTTAAAACTAATGTGTCTCAGGTCTATGGTCAAAAAGACCAGTGGTCTTTATCAATCTACCCTGTGCGCTTTTTAAAATCCAGACAGGCTAATTTTGATACTGAATAATTTTTTGAGGAAAATCCCATTGTTAAGAACTAATGTGTCTCAGGTCTATGGTCAAAAAGACCAGTGGTCTTTATCAATCTCGACCCTGGCGTTTTTTAAATCCAGAACAGGCTAATTTTGATACGAATAATTTTTTTGAGGAAAATCCCATTGTTAAGAACTAATGTGTCTCAGGTCTATGGTCAAAAAGACCAGTGGTCTTTATCAATCTCAACCCTGTTGCGCTTTTTAAAATCCAGAACAGGCTAATTTGATACTGAATAATTTTTTGAGGAAAATCCCATTGTTAAGAACTAATGTCTCAGGTCTATGGTCAAAAAGACCAGTGGTCTTTATCAATCTCAACCCTGTGCGCTTTTTAAAATCCAGAACAGGCTAATTTTGATACTGAATAATTTTTTGAGGAAAATCCCATTGTTAAGAACTAATGTGTCTCAGGTCTATGGTCAAAAAGACCAGTGGTCTTTATCAATCTCAACCCTGTGCGCTTTTTAAATCCAGAACAGGCTAATTTTGATACTGAATAATTTTTTGAGGAAAATCCCATTGTTAAGAACTAATGTCTCAGGTCTATGGTCAAAAAGACCAGTGGTCTTTATCAATCACCCTGTTGCGCTTTTTAAAATCCAGAACAGGCTAATTTTGATACTGAATAATTTTTTGAGGAAAATCCCATTGTTAAGAACTAATGTGTCTCAGGTCTATGGTCAAAAAGACCAGTGGTCTTATCAATCTCAACCCTGTTGCTTTTTTAAATCCAGAACAGGCTAATTTTGATACTGAATAATTTTTTGAGGAAAATCCCATTGTTAAGAACTAATGTGTCTCAGGTCTATGGTCAAAAAGACCAGTGGTCTTTATCAATCTCAACCCTGTTGCGCTTTTTAAAATCCAGAACAGGCTAATTTTGATACTGAATAATTTTTTGAGGAAAATCCCATTGTTAAGAACTAATGTGTCTCAGGTCTATGGTCAAAAAGACCAGTGGTCTTTATCAATCTCAACCCTGTGCGCTTTTTAAATCCAGAACAGGCTAATTTTGATACTGAATAATTTTTGAGGAAAATCCCATTGTTAAGAACTAATGTGTCTCAGGTCTATGGTCAAAAAGACCAGTGGTCTTTATCAATCTCAACCCTGTTGCGCTTTTTAAAATCCAGAACAGGCTAATTTTGATACGAATAATTTTTTGAGGAAAATCCCATTGTTAAGAACTAATGTGTCTCAGGTCTATGGTCAAAAAGACCAGTGGTCTTTATCAATCTCAACCCTGTGCGCTTTTTAATCCAGAACAGGCTAATTTTGATAGAATAATTTTTTGAGGAAAATCCCATTGTTAAGAACTAATGTGTCTCAGGTCTATGGTCAAAAAGACCAGTGGTCTTTATCAATCTCAACCCTGGCGCTTTTTAAAATCCAGAACAGGCTAATTTTGATACGAATAATTTTTTGAGGAAAACCATTGTTAAGAACTAATGTCTCAGGTCTATGGTCAAAAAGACCAGTGGTCTTTATCAATCTACCCTGTGCGCTTTTTAAAATCCAGAGGCTAATTTTGATACTGAATAATTTTTGAGGAAAATCCCATTGTTAAGAACTAATGTGTCTCAGGTCTATGGTCAAAAAGACCAGTGGTCTTTATCAATCTCAACCCTGTTGCGCTTTTTAAAATCCAGAACAGGCTAATTTTGATATGAATAATTTTTTGAGGAAAATCCCATTGTTAAGAACTAATGTGTCTCAGGTCTATGGTCAAAAAGACCAGTGGTCTTTATCAATCTCAACCCTGTTGCGCTTTTTAAAATCCAGAACAGGCTAATTTTGATACTGAATAATTTTTTGAGGAAAATCCCATTGTTAAGAACTAATGTGTCTCAGGTCTATGGTCAAAAAGACCAGTGGTCTTTATCAATCTAACCCTGTTGCGCTTTTTAAAATCCAGAACAGGCTAATTTTGATACTGAATAATTTTTTGAGGAAAATCCCATTGTTAAGAACTAATGTGCTCAGGTCTATGGTCAAAAAGACCAGTGGTCTTTATCAATCTCAACCCTGTTGCGCTTTTTAAAATCCAGAACAGGCTAATTTTGAATAATTTTTTGAGGAAAATCCCATTGTTAAGAACTAATGTGTCTCAGGTCTATGGTCAAAAAGACCAGTGGTCTTTATCAATCTCGACCCTGTGCGCTTTTTTAATCCAGAACAGGCTAATTTTGATACTGAATAATTTTTGAGGAAAATCCCATTGTTAAGAACTAATGTCTCAGGTCTATGGTCAAAAAGACCAGTGGTCTTTATCAATCTCAACCCTGTTGCGCTTTTTAAAATCCAGAACAGGCTAATTTTGATACCGAATAATTTTTTGAGGAAAATCCCATTGTTAAGAACTAATGTGTCTCAGGTCTATGGTCAAAAAGACCAGTGGTCTTTATCAATCAACCCTGTGGCGCTTTTTAAATCCAGAACAGGCTAATTTTGATACTGAATAATTTTTTGAGGAAAATCCCATTGTTAAGAACTAATGTGTCTCAGGTCTATGGTCAAAAAGACCAGTGGTCTTTATCAATCTCGACCCTGTGCGCTTTTTTAAAATCCAGAACAGGCTAATTTTGATACCGAATAATTTTTTGAGGAAAATCCCATTGTTAAAAACTAATGTCTCAGTATGGTCAAAAAGACAGTGGTCTTTATCAATCTCGACCCTGTGGCGCTTTTTAAAATCCAGAACAGGCTAATTTTGATACTGAATAATTTTTTGAGGAAAATCCCATTGTTAAGAACTAATGTGTCTCAGGTCTATGGTCAAAAAGACCAGTGGTCTTTATCAATCTCGACCCTGTTGCGCTTTTTTAATCCAGAACAGGCTAATTTTGATACCGAATAATTTTTTGAGGAAAATCCCTTTGTTAAGAACTTTCTTAAAACGGAGTTATTGTAATACCCTCAAGTTTATGGGAAAAAATGGTCCAAATAGGGTCAAAAGACCCTTGCCCCAGTGGCACCATTTTTTTTTCTGGAATCCTCAGGCTAATTACATTTTTGGGGAAAAATAGTAGAACTTATAACATCGTTAAGGGCACAACTTGGGCACTTGCTTGTGAAGGGTCTTCATTGCCGTAAAATTTCTGCACTTCTTCCGTAGAGGATCCCTTGGCGAACCATTTGTAAACTTCGCCCAGGGAGGGTCCTTTTATGGGCACAACTTTTGGGCACCCGGTGAAGGGTCTCTTCGTTGGCGTAAAACTTCTGCACTTCTTCTGTAAAGGATCCCTTGGCAAACCATTTGTAAACTTCGCCCAGGGAGGGTCCCTTTATGGGCACAACTTTTGGGCACTTCCCCGTGAAGGGTCTCTTCGTTGGCGTAAAACTTCTGCACTTCTTCTGTAAAGGATCCCTGGCGAACCATTTGTAAACTTCGCCCAGGGAGGGTCCCTTTATGGGCACAACTTTTGGGCACTTCCCCGGTGAAGGGTCTCTTCGTTGGCGTAAAACTTCTGCACTTCTTCTGTAAAGGATCCCTTGGCGAACCATTTGTAAACTTCGCCCAGGGAGGGTCCCTTTATGGGCACAACTTTTGGGCACTTCGCCCGTGAAGGGTCTCTTCGTTGGCGTAAAACTTCTGCACTTCTTCTGTAAAGGATCCCTTGGCAAACCATTTGTAAACTTCCCCCGGGTAGGGTCCCTTTATGGGCACAACTTTTGGGCACTTCGCCCGTTGAGGGTCTCGTCGTTGGCTTAAAACTTCCGCACTAGAAGATGCCTTCATTTGCTCACCAAATTTGTGAACTATGCCCGTCAAGGATCCCTTCCTGGGCAGAATAAAATAGACTCGGTTGTAATGAGTCATCGGAGTATTAGCACCTTAGTCCCCATATTTTTCGCGATTAATCGCTTTATAAAAAATCGCTGTCAAGAAAATGATACTGAAAAATTTAAAAAAGGTTCGTATGTAAAATTATTCAAGAGACGGTGCTAAATGTCACCATCGTACCCGGATACCCATCGCTTCATTAGCATCTGGGCGAAGTGTCCCTCGCCACACCTCCTTCGAGATTCGAGATGATGGATGGAACTTAAGAGGGAGAGAAGAGAAGAGAAAAAAAAAGCCACGTTCCATTAGTCACTCCTGAGGTAGCATAAATTATAATATTATATTAATTGTACCGTATACCTACCGCACGTTCGTAGGCGTATCGTCGATCTCGAAAATCCCCCCGCCTCCCCCGAATCCGTAGACAATGGCTTTGGAAACGGTTATTTAACATTTAACTTTAATCCGACCTTTGGCTCGGGCTTACGCCCTCCGGCCACTTTTTCGGTGACGAAACAAAATTCCGAAACGAGATGGGTCATTGCGTGTTGTCCAACCCATAACGCACATGATTGACCTGTAAAACACGACTTTTTAATTTAGAACACATAAGTTTTGTTCCAACCAGTTCGAAACTTTTGGAGAATGCGCAGAAGGATCAGATGACTTCAGATTTGACGGACAAACGATTAGAACGACATCAAGTTTGACATGCATATCCTTCTGCGCATGCTCGATGAGTTTCAAACTGCGGTTGGAACAAGCTTATAATTAATAAAAATTGTAAACATCTTATCGATTCACCCTTTAGTTCACCCTTTAGATTAAATGAATGGAGATTTAAAAAATCATTGGTTTAACGCTATTGAACGCTATTTAGTTGCTGTAATACGCTATAATATGCTTTACCACGCTACAATAAGGCTGTAATGCGCTATACTGACTGCTGGTTAGGTTGGTTTAACGATATTTACTGTGCTGTACTATGCTATAATTCGCAGTACCACTAGAAAGTGGCTGTAATGCGCTATACTGACAGCTAGTTTGGTTGGTTTAACGATTTTGAACCTTATTTTACTGTGCTGTACTACGCTATAATACGCTTCACCACGCTAGAATAAGGCTGTAATTCGCTATGCTGACTGCTAGTTAGGTTGTTTTAACGCTATTTACTGTGCTGTACTATGCTATAATTCGCAGTACCACTAGAAAGTGGCTGTAATACGCTATACTGACAGCTAGTTTGGTTGGTTTATCAATATTGAACCCGATTTACTTTATAATACGCTTTACCACGCTAGAATAAGATGTAATTCGCTATGCTAACTGCTAGTTAGGTTGGTTTAATGCTATTTACTGTGCTGCACTAAGCTATAATACGCTGTACCACTTGAAAAAGTCTGTAATGCGCTATACTGACTGTTAGTTTGGTTGGTTTAACGGTTGGTGAAACTTATCGGGAATGCGCAGAAGGATTTGACGTCACATGACTTCAGATTTGACGGATAAACGATTTGAATGACGTCAAATTTGACATCCAAATGCGCATCCTCGAGGAGTTTCAAACTGCGGCTGGACCAAAGCTTATAACTAATTAAAATTGTAAACATTTTATCGATTAGATGAATGGAGATTAAAAAAAATCATTGTTTTAACGCTATTGAACGCTATTTACTGTGCTGTACTATGCTATAATACGCTATACCACTAGAAAAAGGCTGTAATGCGCTATACTGACTGCTAGTTTGGTTGGTTTAACGATATTGAACGCTATTTACTGTGCTGCACTATGCTATAATACGCTATACCACTAGAAAAAGGCTGTAATGCGCTATACTGACTGCTAGTTTGGTTGGTTTAACGATATTGAACGCTATTTACTGTGCTGCACTATGCTATAATACGCTGTACCGCTTGAAAAAGGCTGTAATGCGCTATACTGACAGCTAGTTCGGTTGGTTTATCAATATTGAACCCGATTTACTTTTATAATACGCTTTACCACGCTAGAATAAGATGTAATTCGCTATGCTAACTGCTAGTTAGGTTGGTTTAATGCTATTTACTGTGCTGCACTAAGCTATAATACGCTGTACCACTTGAAAAAGTCTGTAATGCGCTATGCTGACTGTTAGTTTGGTTGGTTTAACGGTTGGTGAAACTTATGAGAATGCGCTGAAGGATTTGACGTCAGATGACTTCAGATTTGACGGAGAAACGATTTGAACGACGTCAGATTCGACAACCAAAACCCTTCACAAGCAAAGTGCCCAAAAGTTGTGCCCATAAAGGGACCCTCCCCGTGCAAAGCTCACAAATTGGCCAATGAAGGCATCTTCAACGGAAAAAGTGCAGAAGTTTTACGCCAACGAAGAGACCCTTCACCGGTGAAGTGCCCAAAAGTTGTGCCCATGAAAG
This sequence comes from Orius insidiosus, assembly GCA_014119065.1. NCBI lineage: Eukaryota > Metazoa > Arthropoda > Insecta > Hemiptera > Anthocoridae > Orius > Orius insidiosus. Next base: position 5,141 of record JACGAQ010003272.1, on the reverse strand, counting down.
GAACGTCCCGGGCAAAGTTCACAGTTCGCCCTCTACGCAAGAAGTGCAGAAGTTTTACGCCAACGAAGAGACCCTTCACGTGCAAAGCGCCTAAAAGTTGTGCCCATGAAAGGAACCTCCCCGGGCAAAGTTCACAAATTTGGCTAATGAAGGCATCTTCAACGGAAAAAAGTGCAGAAGTTTTACGCCAACGAAGAGACCCTTCACCGGTGAAGTGCCCAAAAGTTGTGCCCATGAAAGGAACCTCCCCGGGCAAAGTTTACACTTCGCCAAGGGATCCTCTACGCAAGAAGTGCAGAAGTTTTACGCCATCGAAAAGTCACTTCACGGGCAAAGTGCCCAAAAGTTGTGCCCATAAAGGGACCCTCCCCTTGCAAAGTTCACAAAGGCCAATGAAGGCATCTTCAACGGAAGAAGTGCCGAAGTTTTATGCCAACGAAGGGACTCTTCACGAAGAGCGCAACTTTTGCGCCAAAGATGCTTATGTTTGGACGACGATGCAAAAGTTTTTGCCCTCCACGTACGACGATCGCCGGCTTGACGTCTTCGTCGGGGTAGTAAAGCGAATGGAAAATCAAGGTACTTTTTCCATGCTCTATTTCTTCACAGCTAAGTTGTCAAACTTGACAGCACATCCATATTTGCGGTCTATCCACTCGTGCGTTCTAGGCGTAAAATTAAGTCTATAATTTTCTCTCCGTTTTTTTCTTCTTTTTTCTTTAATCCTAGAACAAGAGGGAGAAAAAAAAGGCCGATTTTTTTAACGGTAGGGCGGACGGATCTGATAAGAGTTCTTATCACGGTCGATTAGCTGCTGTTAATTGTCGAGGAGTGTCCGTGCTCGATAATCCACCCAGGGAAAACGTGAGAAGACTCGACGACTCCCCCTACTTCGCAAAACAACTAAAAAGATCTCGAGTTGATTGCATTTCCTACATTACATTAGAAAGACACCTCGTTAGAACTACGCCGAAAAATATATAAGGGGGGAGAGAATTTGAAAAAAATGCCTCTAATACGCAGACTTCCTCACGATTACGCAATCAGCGCTAAGATTTATATTCTCCTTTATATCCTCAATTAAGACTCCTTTGAGGCTCAATTGAGGAGCATGGGATCTTTACTCGTAATGAGGATGAACGTTTAGCCACTTATTTTAGAAGATCCTGCGCACCGATTTAACTTTTGTTTAAATCTTAGCCGCTCTTCAGGTGGATTTAAAAAAAATCAAATAGTCACCTTTTTTTCCCCCTGGTGTAATGAATGAGCAAACAAAAGAAGGGGTGTCGGATACCCTTTTCACTCCTTTCCATTGTTCCTTGGCAGAAGGGAAGCAAACTAATGAGAAGGCCCACCCTTTCAGACCCTGTAAAACACTTTTTGTTCTCCTCCCTGACGTCTTGACGATGATCTTTCGCCCATTAGAATCAATAAGTTATAATAATCGAGTTCTCCTTTTAAAAAAACCTCCATTGTTGTCTTTTTTAACAATGAAGGTGTACTCAACGAAAATCTTGATCAATAACCTATAATGCTTAGGCACCAACCTCTTTTTTTTAACATTCAAATTTCTCTTGTTGCTTTTCGCTGCTGGTTATTTCTTTGTGTATTTGTTTGCTACATAAAAAGTGGGATTTTGTCGTTTATAGTGGGATTTTACTAAGCTGCTGGCCAACCTTAACCGAAAGAGGTGGTCTTTTCCACTTCTACGAACAGCCAAATGACGTCTACGCACAGCGAGAGGATGCACCCTAAGAAGACACCTACTGTCTTCTCTCTTAAACTTAATATTCAGACTAAATTGAAGAGAATTTATCGAAAAGAGAGAGAAAAAATTCATTTTGCTTGAGTTATAATGAAATATCAAACGATCATGTTTTACGCGGACAGGTGTACCATCATTTTAGGAAAGACAAGACGTTATCCGCTCCGTTAGAAGCGTTAGAGCTGCTGGTCAACCTTAACCGAAAGAGGTGGTCTCTTCCACTTCTACGAACAGCCAAATGACGTCTACAGCGAGAGGATTCACCTTAAGAAAACAAGAAAAAGAAACTCGGAATTTTTTTCGAAAAAATCTCCCTTATACTTCCCCCTCCCTTATACTTCCCCTCCGTTATACTTAACCCTCCCTTATACTCCCCCCTTATACTTCCGTCCTTATACTTCCCCCTCCTTTATTTTTACTTTCTTTAAGAAAACAAGAAAAAAGAAATTCGGAATTTTTGTTGAAAAAATCTCCCTTATACTGCCCCTCCCTTATAACCCCCCCCCCTTATACTTCCCCTCCTTTATTTTTTACCTCTCTTTAAGGAGAGTAAAGTTTTCGTTGGAAGCTCTTTAAAAGACTTTTTAGACATTTTGCTAGGTTTGTAGGTCAGGCTATCATTCACTTTTTGCACTATTTTTGGACGTCTCCAATATGTTTTTGTTCAAAAAAATTCCTTTTCAATGGGTTTTGAATGTTTTCCACTTTTTAAGCCCAAAAAACTTCTTTTTTACTTGATTTTCGTATGTCCGAAAATAATTGAGGCAGAGATCATTTTATCTTTTTCAAGGTTTTCAGTGCGGAAAGCGTCTTCTTTTATGGATTTCTTTCTTCCCAAACATTTATTTTTGTTTAAAAATAATTTTTGTTGGCGCCTCCATTTGAGTTTAAAAGAATGAGGGAATTTTGAGACGCTTAATTTTCGATGTTTTATCGCCGATGTCGTTTGTGAGACGAGATAACGATTTGGCCAGGACGTCCACCCGGAGCCTTATGAAAATCTCTTCGGATGGAACGGAACCGATCGTAAAAGTCGGCGGTTAACGCGTGGTCGCCGTAAACCGAGGCTGTAAACTGAAGCTTCATCCCCCCTGGCGAACCCCGCCCGCCGCCCCGGTCCCTTAAGCCCAAACTCCTTTAAGACTACTTTGTAGCCTTTGGCAAACTCGTTTTATAATTCGAAACAGGGTATTTAGTGGAGTTCCATTGTAGCTTTTTTTTTTTTTCTTTAAGCCCTTTTTTAGTGCCTCCATCAAAAGTCAGGTTTTACTCATCAAAACATGCCCGTTTAACATTTTAATTATTGACATTACCTTTGCTACAACAGTTTATAATGTTTTGAACATCTGGAGCATGCGCAGAAGGACGTGAAACGATTTGAACCAAGTTAAAGATGTCCAAATCCTTCTGCGCATGCTCCAGATTCATGAGATGTGAAAAATTGTAAAACAGAAAAAAGTAATAAAAGGTGTCTGAGAAGAAAGAAGTCCTTAATGTCTCGCTTGATTAGTAAGGCTGTGGGAATTGTTTCACGTGATACACTGCGGTTCGGTGAGGGTCAGTAAACTTTATTATATTGATTCTTATAGGAAGAAAAAATTATTCATCCTTGACTTCAGTTTTTTTTCGTATAAACGTGGAGGTTTTAAGAAAAGATGTTAATTCCCAGCCTCGGGGGTTGTAGGAGGTTTCACGTGAAAAACGATCTCTCGGCCTACCGGCACCCCCTTAAGGCGCCTTCGTGAATCGTTCTAACGGAGCGGATAACGTCCTGTCTTTCTTAAAATGATGGTAGTTCACCTGTCCGCGTAAAACATGATCCTTTGATATTTCATTATAATTCAAGCAAAATGTATTTTTTTCTCTATTTTCGATAAATTCTCTCAAGTCTGAGAATGGGGGTTGGAATATTTTTTAGTTTAAAAGAGGAGAGGACAGTAGGTGTCTTCTTAAGGTGCATCCTCTTGCTGTAGACGTCATTTGGCTTTTTCGTAGAAGTGGAAGAAACCACTTCTTTCGGTTAGCCAGCAGTTCGAACGCTTCTAACGGAGCGGATAACGTCCTGTCTTTCTTAAAATGATGGTACACCTGTCCGCGTAAAACATGATCGTTTGATATTTCATTATTCAAGCAAAATGAATTTTTTCCCTCTCTTTTCGATAAATTCTCTTCAATTTATTCTGAGAATGACGAGGATTGGAATGTTAAGTTTAGAGAGAAGAGGACAGTTGTGTGTCTTTAAGGTGCATCCTGTTGCTGTAGATGTCATTCGGCTGTTCGTAGAAGAGGAAGGACCACCTCTTTCGGTAAAGGTTGGCCAGCAGCTCTAACGCTTCTAACGGAGCGGATAACGTCCTGTCTTTCTTAAAATGATGGTACAACTGTCCGCGTAAAAATGATAGTTTGATATTAATTCATATTCAAGAAAAATTAATTTTTTTTCTCTCTCTTTTCGATTCTCTTCAATTTAGTCTGAGAATGACGGGGATTGGAATTTTTTAGTTTAAAAGAAGAGAGGACAGTAGGTGTCTTCTTAAGTGCATCCTCCCGCTGTAGAAATCATTTTGCTGTTCGTAGAAGTGGAAGAGACCACCTCATTCGGTTAAGGTTGGCCGGCAGCTCTAACGCTTCTAACGGAGCGGATAACGTCCTGTCTTTCTTAAAATGATGGTACACCTGTCCGCGTAAAACATGATCCTTTGATATTTCATAATGCAAGCAAATGAATTTTTTTTCTCTCTATTCTCTTCAATTTAGACTGAGAATGATGGGGATTGGAATATTAAGTTTAAGAGAGAAGAGGACTGTAGGTGTCTTCTTAAAGAGAAGTATAAAATAAAGGAGGGGGAAGGGGGGAGTATAAGGGAGGGGAAGTATAAGGGAGGAGTGTATAACGGAGGGGAAGTATAAGGGGGGGGAAGTATAACGGAGGGGAAGTATAAGGGAAGGGGAAGTATAAGGGAGATTTTTTCAAAAAAAATCCCGAGTTTCTTTTTCTTGTTTTCTTAAGAGAAGTATAAATAAAGGAGAGGGAAGTATAAGGGAGGGGGAAGTATAAGAGAATTTTTTTTTTAAATTTTCGAGTTTTTTTTTTCGGAAAATTTTTCGAAAAAAAACTCGAAAATTTTTCTCGAAGTATTGGTAGAAAATGGGTATTTTTGCCCAAGAGAGGTCCCTCTCGTAAGGCGTGGAAGTATGAAATTTCTCCCTACTAAAATGATAATTACCTAATCACAATTCCTAAAATGACAATTTTTTTTACACCCAAAATTATTAAAAAATAAACGGAGTAATTGGTGAAAATCGGAAGAACGGTTCAGCTGCAGCGATTTTTTTAAAATTTCAAACAGACATCTCTGCAAAGGTTTCAATCTTT
>JACGAQ010003271.1:0-30986 GCA_014119065.1 Orius insidiosus | reverse complement strand
GAGCGTTTTAATGGCACCAAATTATTTATTTGAAGTATCCACCACGTAATTTTTGTTAAATAAAAGTTGGTAAATGAAAATAAAAGCTTAGTGAAAAATAAAGAAAGCCATACAAGGATGTTGGCCTACGCAAGTTTAATAAAAAAAACTTTTATTTTCACAGTTTGTTGCAAAATTAGCTTGTTTTGAAAATGTTCTAATAAAACAAAAGGTCACGAACTGACAAGGAAGGTAACTTTCTTAAAAGATGGGTTTCTTCTGACTTTAAAAATTCCGTTTTACGTTCGGTCATTTTAGCTCTACTTAATCCATTTCCTATAACCTCCTATCGAGGGTATTACATCAATTTTTTTGAAAAATTTGTAATTTCAAGATTAGGCAAACCCCCAATACATTCCGGACTTTCGGAATGGTTGCCAGGACAATCGATGTAAGAACGGTTGTTCTTGATTCAAAACAGGTCCGTTTAAAGGTTAGAGTGTTTCACTCCCTCCGTGGGTTAGTCATCAAGATATTTGATGATGATGATGATATCTCATAGCTATGGCGACCATATTTCCAACCATTTTTCCGGTATTGGGATCGTAAAAAACCGTGAGAAAGCGTTAAGGGAAGGGAGGAGAGATTTTCCTAGCAATATAGTGGTCGTAATAGAATATCGTGAAATCTTATCTGAGTGGTAGGAGAGACAAGAAATGAAGATATAGGGGTAAGAGTATAAAGGTGCATTTTATGAAAGTGGTATCTCGCCGTCGGATGTCACTTTGGTAAAATTATACTTATTGCCTCGGTTAATCCCATGGCTTTGAAAAAGGTTGAGGGGGCGAACGCTGTGCCTGGATATTGTCCTTTTCAACGTGAGTTATTAGTTAAGACCCAAGCTCGTGTATTTGACCACCTAAAAGAATTTCTAAGGAGGAAAAAAAAATTCCTTATAGCTGTCAAAGTTACGTAACATACCAAGACAGACGTAAAACTGAAGGCCACTTTTAGGTAGATTTCTTTTCTTCGAATTCTACATGTTAAAAAATTATTTAGAAAGTTGTACAGGTATTACACTTCGAGCCCACAATCCTAATTGACCTTCAACGCCCTTGAAAAAGTGGGCCTAATTACACACCCTTAAGTACTTTCACTTGATTAAAAAAATAGGGACCTTCGTTATGTTGCTGCTCTCTTCATAATAATGTCAGATGATAATTCAATAGTTTGTTGAAATTTTAGTGTATTTTTTTGGTTCCTAAAAAAATGCCTGGAAGCGTATACACTCGGGAATAAAAGCAATTTCAGCGTACCCGTTGACCAACGTCCCCAGGTCATACAGGACAGTCTGACAAAGCAAATATATGAAATAAATTTTAAAGACAACGCGACAAAGCATAGAAACCCGTTTACGAACATACCGATCTACGATTATCAAGGTTTCATTGAAAAAACCTACAACGAAATCGAGATTTTGAGACGACCTCTCTTTTAGAGAGAGGAAAAGGGCGCGACCTTCGTTCGAAACCCGAGAAAGCGATGAGGAATCGCTCATTTCCGTCGAAAGTCTCGAATCTGACGAAGAAGAAGAAGAAAGGCCGCTCACTCCGGTTTCGAAGCTTGCTGAAATCGCTTCGCAAATAGGTTTAAACCTCGTTCCTGAAAAACATCCCACATTTCATAGCGTAAGTTTTTTTTTCTCAGTGCATGCGCAAATATGAAATTTTAGAAATACGCGTTCGTACCTAGCACGAGAAAAAAACGATGGCCGGGAGTCCAACTGCCAAAACCGGGGACGAAACGTCTCAACAAAAACCAAACGTTGAAACAACGAATTTTGACGATATGGAACGTCGCCTACGCTATACGGAAAAAAATCGAAGAAGTCGAAATAGCGGAAGCGGACATGGACCTAGACCGGAACCGTATAAGGAAGAGCCCGAAACTGAAGACGAAGAAGATACAATTTATATGGTACCAAAAAAAAGTCGGTCCAAACTAATCAGTCTTTTCTAGTTAAACAAATTGAGGAATCTTTGGTGGAAAATGTGCAAAGACGAAGACCTCCCTGTTGATGTCCAATTAGCGGATCAGTACGTTCGAGAAACTTCAAAAGCATCGGAAAACTCAGTAATGAAATTTCTGCTTTAAAAATGTTTTAACTCAATTTCAGCCAACGCATATCCAACGTGAAATCCAATTGACAAAAGACTTCCAAGATTATTTAGACAACCATGGAGTATCCGAGCTTATAATTGGGATTTTGATGATGCTTTATACGAAACCTTGTTATCCTGAAGGAGCCAAAGAACTCTTAAGGCTCGGACTTGGAGGAAAACCCACAGAAGTCGCTACGGCCGCTGACGTTCTCAAAGAAATCGAAGAAGTCAAGAAAGGATCTCAGAGCTTGAAGTAAATTCAAAGAATTATTAGTTATTATTAATCGTTTTAGGGAGATTGAATGATTATCGTATACAAGTTCTTCGGCTGTTGAAAGAAGAAGTGCTAGAAGAGCCTGAAGACCGACGGCGAACCGCACGCCAGTTCGGAGAATGGAATACGTTTTGAAAGCTTTCCAGTGTCGGTCACGTCCCAGCGACGTCGAATTTGAAGAAATCTACGACTTGAGTGAAATCCCCGCTTTGGCCAAATATAAAATCAAACTGCCTAAAGATTATGAAGCGCTAGGAAGGGAGTTGGTCGTGGGATCTTCGCCGACTAAAGCGGATATCGGCGTCAATACCAAAAAGTGGATTTTCGGTGCTCCTCTAAGAGCGTCTGAAACATCTCTTTAAATAAACGTTTTTTCTTCTTCTTCTATTAAAATTGAATAATTTCTTTTTCGGAGTAAACATGAGGACAGGTAGTTGTGATCCTGACTGGCTTCTCACCCCTTTCCCACTTGTTGGATCAATATATGGGGAGGCGGTCCGAGCGGTGAGGGGGAAGTGACGTCAGACCTCCTTTTGCCCCTTCTCCCATCTATCCACCCCGCCACCAACACTCAACCGTTCGACCCTCAACTCGCTATGAATGGCGCGCTCTCTTCAATGGAACTACCTGTGACCGTTCCCCGAAAGACCCATTCAGAACTCAGAAGAGGAGGACGTTCATCAGAGACGCCTCTAACCTAAAAATGAAACCTTTTTTCACCAAATTTTAAATCCTCTCTCTCAAAATACTTTAATTAACTAAATAAATTAGGCTCCACAGAAGAAAATGAATTACTTACCTAAAATTGATAAAGCTTACCAAAAAAAATAAAAATAAAAAATATAATACAAAATAAAAAAACTTCAAGAATTTTAATGGTACTTCGATAAAATAACGTATTAAAATAGCAAATGAGGGAGTCGAAAACGGAAATTCCACGACTGGTTTCGGCCTAATGAACATCATCAGGTGAACTATGTCCCTATTTTTCCATTCTCTCTTCTATTTTACTAGACCCTTACTCACGGTTTCATGCAGTCAAAAAAAAAGTTATAGGTTAGTTATAATTGGTGAAGACCAGAGCATTAGTACGGCCGTTGTGCATTAAATAAAACAGCCAGATCCAGAGAGACCTTTCTCCTCCAGCCCTTGAGGGTGTCACATAACTTTTATTTAGGAAGTTAAAATCGACATCCAAAAAGTTTCTTTTTAAAAATTAAGTATGTACATCATAAATAAAATACAGAACCACTTTCACGACAACAACATGTTCATTTTATTCACGCGCACACTTTTAATTTAAAAAATTGAACAGGAGAGTTACACAATAACTTGTTTAAAGAAGTTAGGAAAGGATTATGACGTAAAAGGCCCTTTGTCAACCTTCAAAAAAGACGTATTCTCACGTAGACGAAATCATTTCCAAGAATTGAGGAAAAGAACTCCGAAGGGAAAATTGTGTTTCTGCTACTGGCAGACATTGATATACGTGAAATGATAGATTTCTTTGTTCATGTTATAAAAAATTTTTTTTTATTGTAATTATCATTATTCCCTTTAAGTAAAACTAGGTTGAAACCAAGCTTTGACATAAGGGAGTTTGTATAATTGGAAATTTTACGATTCAGTGAGCAAGCAAAGGCGTGAAAAGTCAGAGGGCGCTTTCGCTTTACATAGTTCCAACACTGTTCAATTTAACGCATCTCAAATAATTTAAATTTTATAAACAGGGGAGCCTCTGAATAGTTACATAATTAAAAAAACACTGTTAAAAAACAGCTAATTCGTAATCAATGTACGGTTATACTTGAGTGATGAGTTATTATTAGAGATGAAGCACCCATGCTCCGTTTTCATTGCTCCCTTGGCGTATTCATTCAGCGTTCAGTTAATTTTCTGAAAACTGTTTTAATAGATATCCTTGATAAATAGCATTTCGCGACGCAGCCACCAAGGGGTGATTTGAAACGCGGGCGCTTCTCTCTCATTCTCAACAACATAGCTCGTCGCTGAATACCCGTGGAGGTTGATTTCATAACTTTTTTTCGGCTAATACAAAAGGATTTTTACGAGATGGGGTGTTTTTTTGTGGATGCTTTTACTCGTTGATTCTCGGAAAGATGTAATTTTCACGCTTCTCGACAGAGTAATGTCGATTTTAAAATAATTAAAATTACCTAATAACCACACGAACCTCGTTTAATTAAAGAAATTAGGTTTTAATTATGAATTTTCTCTCTTTTCATGTGTGTTGGATGGGTTAAAAATAAACTCTTTCTAGGAAGAGAAAGGGGAATACGAGACGTGAATACGGCCGAAAGGAGGATTCTGTTCGGAATTGTGATGAGTTCCTCTGTTTGAGCTACCCTTTTCTTTTTCCTTCACGTTTTTCCCAACTTAATTCGAGAAAAAGCCACAAATCCCAAATGCTCTTTCAAGTTTTATGTTCAAATTAATTTTTACGCACAGACACACACACGCGCGAGGGCGCGCACACACACGAAGAAGTTCTACTCCTAACATCGATAGAAAATACTTCTAATCCCAAAAAAAAATTGAAATCTAACTGTTGTAGATCTTTTCCTTTAAAATAAAACTAATTTTTATTTATCTGACACACCCTGTATTTTTAATCAATAAAAAAATCCGCCTAATCCATAATATTGTGAAACGCGAATTTTTATCTTGAAAACGTAATCCCAGGGGAAGAGTCACAATCTGAGTCAGAAGTTTTTTTTTGTATTAGTCACGGCACCGGGATCGAAAGGCAGCTGGGGCGATAGCTTCCTCATGAGGAAGCTATTCCCCATTCACTTTCCTCTCAAAAATGCTGGCCGCGAAAAGAAAAAATGTTGCTTATATGCAATAATCTGCTTTTGTTCATGTCTAAACATTTTTATATTTTGGCCTTACAAAATGAAATGTCATTTCGATTCCTCTATCAAAGGTGAATAAAATTATTTCTTTAAATGAGGCGCTCCGGGTACGAAGGGCGAACTCGACATCGGACAAATTTTTTAACTTCCTTAAAGAAGTTATTGTGATACCCTCGACGTCGGGTTTTTGGGGAGGGTCCTCCAGTTTTTTCATTCAGATTCTAGACCTCTTGGTGAATACACATATAATTTTTATGTTGAGTTCGCCATTTTTTCCCCTTTAAATACGTAAAACCGAAACTTTAAAATGCGAATATCTCGAAACTACGTTTTGTCGAGTTCGCCCTTCGTACCCGGAGCGCCTCAAATGATCTTTTCATAAATATATTTATTTATTAAATTCGTTGACGAAAAAAGACTCATAGACTCCTTCCCATTAAGGGTAACAAACACCCTGTCTCTAAACATAACAGACTTCTGCTTGTAGGTATCCTGACAGGGCACCATCCTGTCAGATATCACCTAAGGAACATGGGACTTATCACAGAGGTGAGGTGCAGACTCTGCGATATATGTTCAGAGACAACTCCGAGTGGGAAGCACTCGCGAGGAGAAGGTACCTGCACTTGGTAAACCACTACTCACATTGGCGGACCTGAAAGGCAGACTTTTGGTAACTGATGGAGTTCATGAGAACTCTACCAGTCTCCAGAATTTGATCCCTAGAGTTGGGCAGCTCAATAGATCTGTCAAGATTTAAGTGCACAGGGGCTATTTTCGTCACCGCCTCCGGATACAAAAAAATTCGTTAACAAAAATGAAAGCTACTCTTTGAACATTTAATAATATTTATTAACAAAATACATAATATTTCATTTCAAAAATTTAGACTTAGAAGATGATTAAATAATTTAAATTCAATTAGCGCTAGCTGTTTTAAAATTTTACCCTCCTGGGATGCCCTCCCACGTATTTAATTACTATTTCAAAAGCCTTTGAAGTCTTCGAACTTTCTTTCTTTTAAACATTATTAAAAATTACAAAAGTAACGGATTCGCCTCTATGTAGGGCACAATGAGTGATTGTCTTTAAAAAAATTGAATTTATATCACTTTTCATTTAATTTGCACCGTTGTGCAATGTAGTGTAATTTTTTGACGGAGGAGTCTGAGGATTTTTTTTCCTTTCACCCAGTGGGCGTGTGGGGGGTTGGGATAAGTCGGTTGTTTGGAGGAAAGGAATTCGGGCTGAGTGCCAATTCTAAATGGTTTCGCGGGTGAATCGATGGCACTGAGAGGCCAATATCCTCGAGCAGGCCCAACCTCCCTCTTCAAGGTCTTTCCATTGATCTTCAGATTCAAAACCGAGCTCCCCTTCCCCTAAAGATGTCCTGGGAAATCCCTCTCTCCGCAACTTTCCTTCTTGTTATTGTTTAACTGGCTCAGTCCAGGGCATTTTGTGGAATCTTTATGAATAAGATTTAATTTTTTTTCCCATTTGCTTCCCGGTTATCATAAATAGGGTTAGCTCCTTTGGGAGCAGTTCTAGATCCGTTTTTTTCGTTTCTCTTTATTACTTTTCTTAATACCGGCGGTGGGGATGTTTTTCTTTTTGCTATTTTTTCTTACAATTCAGAAATTAAATTTTACCAGCCATTGATATAGTCGCAAAAAAAGATTTGGTCAGTGTGCCATGTTAATATGGCAAAATCCCCCTTAACACTTCCCACGATCCTTGTGGCCATTATTTTAAGTATTTTTATCTTAAATCGGAGACATCCCGAGCTGCTGTTAATAAAAATTTGTGGTTTTTCATTATTGTTTTACGAAGCCTTTTCATTGTTTTTCGTTTAGTATCCTACGTAATGTATACGGTCGTTAAGTGAATGGCGAAAAGAGGCGGGAAGGGGGTGGTGGTATGATGATAATAATAAAAGTGAGATATTAGCTTGTAGGTTGAGATAGGGAAGCATGACGTAAATTTTCGAGGCTCATTATAGAAGGCGCTAAGGCGGGTTTATATCCCCGTCGGGGCTTCGCTACCGGAATAAGGGTAGGGGGTAGTCAGAGGGGGGTGAAGACGAAAGGTGTGAACCGAGGCTAAGCCGCTCTAAATGAAAATCAAGCGCTTTACGGGAGAAAAATAAATAAAGAATAAAATGTGATTTTTTGAAGTATAAATTTTTTACAAAAACTCCGCTGGTTCAGAAACATCAAAGAGGAAAATTTAAAACTTAAATGAACCTTTTTCAATTATTGACCGATATTAAGTGTTTCGTACACACGATACAAGCGAGGCGTCATTTTAAACAAGCTTTTGAAATTTATCGTTTTTCACCTTTGTTTTAATTTTTCGCTCTCTCGTTTCCATGTCCATTGTGAAAGGGCTTCGTTTTTTTGTTTTTTTTGTCTAAAAATAAATCGTTCTTATTGGAGTTTTAAATATTCAGTTTTTTCCCTATATTTGTCCAACGTCAATAGCCCTTTCGTTATTTGAGGTCTGAGATCTGCCGAGGGAGAAAATCGCTAATTTAATTACAAGCATCGTTTCCTGTCGCTTCAATTACTGGGATTCCCCTTTTAATTGATTTGATTACCGTTCCTGGAGCCATCCTGTGATACTGTTATAATACGACAAATCAGAGTCGTAATTCTTTTTAATTAGTATTCAAATCGTCCTTTGAGATGCTAAATATTAATTTCGGCCCTAAAAAGCCCTTTTTTACTAGTGAAGTAACATATCAGGATTTCGCAATCAATATTTTGGTCAATACCTGTTTTGTCGGGGTTTGCCCGAGGAATGATAGCTTTCTAACTATCGGCCCATAAACAACACTGTTACTTTTCCCCAATTTTTTTATTTTTTTGTTACTTATATTTAACTCGCCCCGACAGAAAAGTACCTATTATTTTTACTTTAATTTTCCCAATGGATGGTTTTATTATCAAATTTAACCTATAAGAGGGGGATAGCTCGCCTGACGAGGCATTTTAAGCCGAAACGCGTCGTAGAATACCGTTATCTTTTCTGCTTCCATTTTGGCTTAAATTTTATCATAAAATACCTATGGTTTCAAATCTAAAATTTTGTATACTATAGATCAATAATTTAACGATTTTGAACAAAGCATGTCGAAGAAGGCAGGTAAATAAATAATTTTTAAAAAAATTGATATTGCTCAAATGATTGTTTATGACATTTAAATTAGAATTACGTGACCTTTTAAATAAACAAGTTCACGGAGAGGAGGAGGGGATTCACGATAACAACAAATTGAAATATAATAAACCCTTGACAAATTAATTAAGTTAAATGGCCTATAGGTCGTTATGGGGGCCTCCGAATTCCTAGAAAACGCAATATCGTTAACGTTTATCGCCGTAATTGTTATCAAAGTTGTGTCATCCCAGGAGGGACCCGGGCTTTATCGATTCCTAAATGAGTAGGCTTCTTGGGTCAGTGGTCAAAATTCTCGACTCACCTGAAGTTCCAGGGCTCGTTACAAAAATATGTCGGTGCAATGGCAATGTGACGAAAGACATCTCCTGGGCGTAAACATTTCATATTAATTTTAAATAATAGTAGGTATTTTTGAATCGCCCAGATTTTTTTAAATTGCCTAATTATTTCTTTTTCTTGTTTATATTTAATTCGGAAAGGCGGAGACCGGGACACTTTTGTGTAGGGAAATTCGATCGAATTCAATTTCGTCAAAAGTCCGAACAATTTGCGAAAGGAGAAAAGACTCCAATTTCGGTCCCCACCCGAGTCAATTTGTCCAACCCAAATTCGTCCACGTCTATTCAATAATTGATTAAAAAAGGTCCGAAAATAACGCGGCCGCACTCCTCTTTAGCCCTCATTTTGGTCATAAAAAGTCAAAGAACCTTTTGAGATCGAAATTTAAATTCGTTTTAAGTAATAGAATTCACAGTCCTTTCAACCCCTACATCAGAGTAGGGCATAAAGGTAATTATGATTACGATTATAATCGAAATCATTTTTCAGTTATGATAACGATATAATGGTAATCTCATTTCTTTTCCAATTCAAGCGTATTTTTAGGTAGATTTTTTTAAATCGTTTTTAGGTATTTTTTTAAAATGATTTTCAAAAATCTTTAATTTTAGGGTCTTTGAGAAAATCATATTTTTTTATGATCTTTTCAGAAAATTATAGAAAAATCTTTTCTGAAAATGATATTATCAAAAAATCATGGGTTTTTTAACAATTTTTGGAAAAATCTTTTTTACAATTTTTTAAAAATTTTAGTTTTTTTTCCTACTTTTTAGGATTTTTGAGAAAATGGAAAATTAAGAAAAAAAAATTCTGGAAAATTTGGAAAATTTAAATAAAATTATTATAACCGTAATCGTAATCGTAATCGTAATCGTAATTATGTTATGCCCTATTCTGTCCTACATTAGGTTTAAAACGTCTAATTTTCTTTGTAAAACCCTCCAATTGAAGGTCTAAACACGGTTTTAAAATTTTTAACTTTCTTATTTATTTATTTTTTTGGTGATTTTTCGCTGGAGGGGTCGTTGTCTCAAAAAAACTTATGGCTCTAAGACCTCAGTGGCTTTTTCAGCCGACTGTCTTGTTTTTTTTCCTTAAAACCCCGGAGATGTTTGTTGAAAACGACTAACGATGTGGATCCTTTAGTTTATTAAAACCCCTTGAAAACTTTCGGCAATAAAGCCTACTACAATACGACGAAAAGTTCGAATTCGAGATCGCCTTGTGGGTGTTTAACAGGACTTTGTGTGGGCAGTCAACTGTCTAGTTTATAGTTTGTATAACTAGTTATCCTCGGAGCCAACTTCGTTTATGTAAAAATCGTTTTTTTCTTACAAGCACTTGATAAAATTTTGTTTTTTAAAATTTTAAATACGGGGCTGAAATAGCCAATCTGCTAAAAGCCTTACAAAAAACTATCTAAAAAAATTAATTTAAAAAATACGGAGATTTCGGACAACCTTAAAAATGACAACTTATTATGAAATATGTATTCTCCCCCGGATAGGAAAAGATCGATTAGTAAATGGCATATGTTTATTAAGCAAATAGTATCTACCACCTTCATCATGTTTAAACACAGAGCTGTCAATATAACAAAAATACACAATATCAAAGATAAAAGAAAATTGAGCAGTCGTAATGTCAATACTTTTGTAATATTATGAGGTTTAAAATTTATATGACCTTATTCGTAATTTATCTTTTGCGGCCCTTCAAAAAACTTTAACCTGAAAAATAGACTGGTCAATATACCTTTCGGTTGGTTGTGCGATTTTCAATAAGGAGTTTTACAAGTAGGCGGAATCTGTAGGCTCAAGTTCGGTTTAGATGGTAAGTAGTAAGATGAATTATAAACAAAGGGGTTACTTTTTAAACATCTATTGCCCAGCCCTTCTAAACCTAAATTTAGCTAAGTTAGAAGTGAAGATCAGATCGCAGTAATTACGTGGTGCACTGAAAGAAATAGCGAGGGGCGGCCCTAAGGAGAAAATTGTTATGGACAAAAGAAAATTATTTTTGATGACTTTTACTTTAAAGTGTTTGTTTAAATTACACTAACTTTTAAACCTAATGTTAAAAGTTTAAATCGTTTTGCTGTTTAACTATTTCGTTTTCAAAATTACAAAATTAATTGTACTTTCGGTTTTTTAAAGCTGAAAGATGTGATCATTAAAAAAAATGGCATAAATAGGTAAATTATGCAGAGGGTATAATTTAAGTCTCGTAATTGGATCGGGGTTTTAATTACATCCGACCTGGAGGTTTTCACGGCCCCAGAACTGGGAGAACGTGCCCGGCCGTTTAATTCCTACAACGAATGGCCATTTAATGGCTTAGGATGTTCAAGTACAAAATAAAAAGAAGAAGAAAAAAAAAAACTTTCGAAAGAAAATTTTATGACTTTTAAACGACCTTCTTCCACTCTGGATAGAATAGACTAAACAAGGTATCTTCTAATGCTATATTTCAACGTTGCTTTGAGGCTTAATGGTCTGGATAGACATGCATCAAGTAAAAATTTGAAAATGGGGAGTAAACAGAGAAGTATTAAATAAATAAATTTGAAATGGGGGGAAGAAAATTTCTAGAGGGGGAGGATTTGAGAGACATGCGCGGGGAGGAAGGAAGAGGAGTTTAGGTTCGGGGGTGGAAAAACCGGCGGTCGGCCTCAGAGCTAGTCGGGAGACCGAACGTTACATTCGATTCGGGTCCACGCGAGTTTCCCTTCTTCTCCCTTTGTCTTTTTTTATTTTATTTTTCTCGCGTCCGGGAAAAAAAGGAAAACTTTTTTTTTTCGAACTAAACAAATTATGCCCGGGGGTATCGAGGCGGTCGTACTTTTCGCGGCCTGCTTCTCCGCCGCCGCCGCCGTCTTTTCCCACCGCCTCGCCCCGCCCGGCCACCACAATCCGGGCCCCCACGATGAAAATTGGCTCCCGCAGCCACAACAATCACCCCAGGAAACACCTCAAGAGACGCAACAGCCTTTCCCTCAACCAGCACAGACTCAAATCATGCTCGGCGCTCCACGAGGAAAACGGGATTACGATGTCCCTCAGATAGGTCAGTTTATAAAAAAAAAATTATAAATTACTTTTTGAATAAATAAGGTAACGTATTACTGTAATAGGTAACTCAAGTGTTTAAAAAAACTTATATTTTGTAAATTTTCTTTTTTGAAAATTTTTAAAAAAATCTTCAGCGAAAAAAAGTGGTAAAGCTCAAAATGTAATAATTGTTTATTTTGCATAAATTACTAGAAAAAATCTAAATTTTGAAACTTGAAGATCTTCTGTAATCAGGGATGAGAACCGTAGCAACTTTTCTTGCCACAAAAGTTAGGGGGAAATTTGTTTTGAACGTTGCTAATCCCAAAAACGCTCTCCTCAGCAAAGTAACAAATTTTTTTTATTTTCTCTTTTTTCTATGGAAAATAAAAAATCACCCACAGAACACAGAGATGTCATTGTACTTTGGGGGAGATTTCCCATAAGTGAGGCTTTCGGTGAACTGGGGACGGCAAACCAACGGATGTTTAAAGCCCATCGATTTACACCTTGGGAATCGGTTAATTTTTAATTATTCACCGTACGAGCCCCCCTCGAATGAAAACAGGCTAAATTATTAGCTACTACCCCAAAGCTGTTTAACGGATATCCCTCTCGCTTACCGGATTACACCCAATGATGATTTAATTTAAATTTTCATACACATCGCGAAAGCTAAATAAACAAATACACCTGAAGAAATTAAATAATATGTTTTCTGCTTTAATTTATTTTTTAAGTGGAAAAATTTCAGAGGCTCTAAAGGAGGGTTTTTAAATTTAATCTCTTCTTCAAAGGCCTGGATAAGACACTTCTAGATAATGAGATTTTACCCTTTTTATTTATATCTCCACTTTTGAGTATTTAACAATTAAAAAAATTTAACTATTACATTATACTTTCGTATAATGTATTTTATTACTTACTGTACTTGTATAAGGGGCGACGGTTAGGCTAAACCATCGAAACCGTTCAGTCATGATGGTTCCATTTTTCCAACTTGCCTTCTGGCATTTTTATTTCCAAAATATTATTTCGTTTGTTAATTACCCATATTGTTTAAAAATTAATCAAAAGTAGAACCCTAAATCAACAGAGTGAAAAATTTCCAGAAAATAGACAGAAATATATCCGGAGCGAAATTAAGTACAAAAAGCCCTCGATATATTCTAGATAACTGGAAAAGGAAGGTTCTGTAATTTGGTGAGAATCGGATAAAAGTTGCGGCAGTAAAGTGTTTCGGAAAAATGTACGGACGGCCGGACAAGCAAGCGGCAAGCAACCTGACAAACTAATCGGTGAAGATTCCTTATCAATTCGGGGTCTGGAAGACTTTTAAAAAGAATGTTACATGGTGGGTGTCACAATAACGTCTTTTCGAGAAAGCTATAAGGGAAAATTTTGATAACAAACACGGCCAAGGCCGACCTGGGATCATGGGGAGACAACCGTTGGGATTAGAAACAAAACTTTTTTAATTTTAAAAATCCTTCAAAAATCCCCCTCCCTACCATGATAATTTGCCTTACACATTGAATTACTAAAAAAGTCGTCAAAATTCAGGTATTGGTCCTTAAAAAAATGGGGTTTTGGGGGTCTTCTGCATTTTAAGATTTAAGACCACGGAAACAAATTGCTATTCTACTTTTGCAACCAAAAACATTTTTTCAGACTTAGTATGACATTTAAATGTTAGAATTAGGTATTTTTCTTGTTGGTAAAATAATATTTCCCGAAAAACCTCTTTTTGTTGAAACTGACCACTAAAACGCCGTTATGATTCTGCATAAACACTCAACAATTCTTACGATTCCCGGGAATAATGATTCGATTATCCCGATCCGACTATCTTTTCTGGAATACCTCCTCATTTAAATTTTTTTTGCAATAAAATTAAAAGTTCCATTTATCTCGTCTACCATCAAAAATTGTGCATAAAAAATTCATTGGAATCCTCGTATTTTATAGTTTATTTTATTTTCTTTCTAAAAAAAGAATAAATTAAAAAGAGGTTTAAAGTCCGTCGTAAATATTAAATTAGTTTAACCTTTTAATTTAAAACATGTTCAACATCAGACGGAATGTCTTTTATGGGAAAAAGGGAAAAAAATATAATCCAATAAAAAAAGCAAAAAAAAATCATCATTTTCGGAATAAAGTTAGTTAAATTACAGCATTTATTAACATTTGTTTAACTATTCAACTCAACTTCATTTTAGGTATTTATAATTTTAATATTTTATGTTTTCTATTTTAGGTAGATTTTTTAAAATTTCCAGGTAGGGTAGAAAAAAATATTTATATGAGGTGAATACTTTAATTAATAAGGAATCTGATGGAAGTATATGTAATTTGAAATAAATGATATGAGATAATTTAGTGTTAAAGGGAGGGGGAATGAATAGTTTTCTCTTAATTAAGCTGAAACGTTATTTATGTTAATTATTGAAAATAGAATTTAATAGAGATGATTTAATGGTTTATTGCACACTTATTTTAGAAAAGGTCTCATTAATTAGGGGATGATGAATTGTTCTGTTGGAAACCGCAAAAGGGTGAACTTGTAGGCTTCGACTGCATAATAGAACCAGACTTGGGAGGCCCCCGGGGCTGAAATATTGATAGCTGCAACTCCCCCACTCTCCTGAAGGAATAGAGGGGGAGATCTTCCTTCAATCCCAGAATAGAAACGGGACGTGGCGGGATTTCGTTATATTCTTTTTTTTTCATTTCCTCTCTTCCGTGTAAGACGAAAACCTGGGTGAGAAAAAAAATTTTTTATTAAATATAATAAAAGCAATCCGTGTTCCCCGTTTCTCAAATAAATAAATGGATGTTATTTTGCTTATTTATGTCATAAAAATATGAATTCTAGACATGATTGTTACCCCTGTTACCACTTTTACTCCTCACTATGGTGATCCAATAGAATCCAAATTCTCACTGTGAATGCAGATTCTGTGTGCCTTGTCTATATTCTTAATTTCTCAAAAGAAGTGATACCCTCCACTCGAATTTTTAAGGTTTTAGACCCGGAGGGTCAAATCGAATATCGATGTTTACCGATCTAACTTTGTATTTTGGAAAGTTATCTTTTAAGACTGCGTATAGTCAAAAAGACCCTTTATTTCTACGGGCTTCGAACCCGGCCTCAATTTAGGTCCTAGCCACTCTTCTTCGGACTTCATCGTTTAAATTTATAAAAAATAGTTTTGAACATAAATTTAAAGTAATTTGTCGATCTTTATCCTTTTAAAGCTCATTTGCATTGAAAGTAAGAAAAAAAAAATGGGGTGGAAAAAACCCCACTCGGAAGGGCTTTCGGGGCACGACCTTGCGACAAATAATCGCTCTGACGTCACAAATACAAAAAAGCGCCAGAAAAAAAATGAACGATTAGGACTTTTTTTCATTTAAACACGCGGCTATTTTCAGGAAATATCAGAAATTGATCGGCTCGTTAAATTCGAAGTTTGGGACTGAGAAGCCGGGAAAAATTTGCAAGTATGAAACGAAAATGTTTACCTAAAAATACGTTAAGCTGCGGTGGTGGAGAGGGGGGGAGACAGTTTCTTACGTAGGTTATCCGAGACGAGTTCATCGCTCAACGTCCTAATCAATCAGCGGACGCGGTATTTTTCTTCACAATACCCTTAAGAAAGATTTCTTTCTCGTGTATAAAAACTTTAGTTTACGACGTAGAAGACGAAGGCTTGTAATTTTAATTTTCACCTCCGATTTCAAAAATAGCCCAGAACATCCAGTATTCAGAGTAAAGGTCGGGATAAATTATCGGTAATAAGGATTGACCATTATTGCTTCCGAAATTTCAAATATTTTGTCGGTTTTCCATGGGATATTCTATTCTGATACGCGTTATAGAAGGATAATCTAACTATGCGGAAGGGACGTAGGAAGGTTTGCCAAATTGGATTTGAAGAAGAACCTTCCAATCATCCCGTCCTACCTTAAAAAGAGGATGAGGGACGAATTTAGTTTTTGCTCAATGGCAACCCTTTTTCCTCTCCTCCAATTTCTTTTTAGAAAGTAATGAAACGTCCTAACGAAAAGTAATAGAAAAACCGAGTTTCTTAAAGTTTGGGGAACAACTTGGTGAAAATATAGCGAGAATAACCGAGGCGAAGTTTATTTTATAGATGGTGTTTTTTTTCTTCTTCGAAAATATAACTGATAAGAGGTGGACGGAGGTGACCAACAGGTGCCCTTCCGCCGCTTCTCCGTTAGCCGCCCGCCCCTTTTATAATTCAAGATATCGAACCGAATCGACCAAGCTCCATCTTCAACTCCGTTTCTATTTTTAACTCTTTTTAACCCCGAGTGGGTCACTCCCGCTCAGGCAACTTCTCACGCGATCTCCGTAGACCGAGAAGGTCCCCCTCCTCCTAACTTCATTATACCAACGCCATACCATTTTCCAACAGTTCACGAAGTACCAAATATTAAACGAAATCGAGAGAAATAAAATGTTATCAGTATAGGGATGTCCTCAAAACTGGAAAAATGCACATCTAGTCGTTTTTTACGGTCAATAGTACCTTAAAGCAGCAAGGAATGTCAGCCACAGTTCGCAACCTAAGCCTCTCTCTGACACCCTCATTACCGCCATGACCATCGACGATCGATGGCTTCCGGTGATTCCAGTGACAAGATCGAACCACCCCATTATTCCTCACACTTACATGTTTTTTCCAGTTTTCCTACGATTCTTAATCCAAAATTTCTCTTTCCAAAACTACCTTTTGTTTAGTTTACTTTTTAAAAAGCGGGAGGAAAAAATGATACGAAATATGCCATCAAGAACATACTTGTCTGCCCAAAAACGAGAAGAAAAAAAAGGGGGGAAAACGAAATGGTACAGCAGGACAAAAGATAAAAAGAAAGGGAAGCAGAGAAAAAAAAAGGCTTGGAGATAAAACCGGTTACTGGTCGATATCTCACTCGACGACACACGTCCCTTCTTATCTACTTTTCTTTCAAAATCTTCTCGAAAGAACACGAAATTTAACACATTTTGTTCATATATTCCACTTCAATTCGTTCCAAATATAATTTTTTGGGTTGTAATGAGCGTTTTATTAGTCTAAATAAATCCGATTATACGATAAAAAGGGGAAGGGGTTAAGTAGGGAGAACCAACGTTCAATTAATTTTCGGTTTGACGTCAAAGGGAAAGTTTTAAATAAATAATGAATGCCTACCCTCGAGAAGCGTGACCCATTCATGTATCTCCCGCACGTAAAACACCGCATTTCTCTCCAGAAAAAAAAATTCAATTTTCAACCAAAAAAAATTGAATTTTAGAAAAGATTTGTTGGACTCAAAAAGGGTCGAAAACGTCTTTGTTGTTTCCCATTTATTGAATCATGATTACTTTCTTTAAGGGTCCATTACACCACATAACACTGCGGCGTTTTTTCGAAGTTTTGCTCCAATTTGAGAAAACTGTTGGTTTTAAAAATATTTTTTTGTTTTTGATTTGGCTTTAGAGTACATTTTTTTACTTAAGTACAAATGACTTTGTTTTAAATCAGAAAAATTTAGAAAATCAGAAAATAATGACCCTGCGGTAAACTAAAAGGTAATTTATTTTCATGATTAAAATGTATAAAACAAAATATATAATTATGTTATAAAAATGACCCTGCGGTAGCAGGGACTAAAAGGTAGATTTCTTTTCATGATTAAAATTAAAATGTATACACAAATATATAATTATGTTATAAAATGATGATATAAGAAAAATTGCGCCACTGAGCCCCTAGAAAAACATCTGATAATTTATTAATAAAATATTTAATAATTTCCCGGTATAAATTCAAATTTTTTTAAAGTTTAGCTAGTTCAATATTTTGCGCCTGGCTCGTCCAAACCTGCTTTAATTAATTTTTTACACGCCCTCGCAGAGGTCTTAAAGTTTTTTTTGCAAAAGGACTAGGATTTCAATAGAAAATGCCAATTTTGTCTTTTTAAGCCCTAAGTAAAGTAGGTGAATCGCTGGTCCGATTTCAGCCATTAACGAACTCGTCCGAGCTATTGAGATAAAACTCTAAATACCGGATATCGTCACCTCACATTAAAATTGCTCCAGTTATCGTGCTAATATATACATATGTATATATAAACTTGGTACATTACAATAGTAGATTTTGAAGAAAAGAAATCTACCTAAAATGAAGATATAAGAAAAATTGCGCCACTGAGCCCCTAGAAAACATCTGATAATTTTATTAATAAAATATTTAATAATTTCCCGGTATAAATTCAAATTTTTTTAAAGTTTAGCTAGTTCAATATTTTGCGCCTGGCTCGTCCAAACCTGCTTTAATTAATTTTTTACACGCCCTCGCAGAGGTCTTAAAGTTTTTTTTTGCAAAAGGACTAGGATTTCAATAGAAAATGCCAATTTTGTCTTTTAAGCCCTAAGTAAAGTAGGTGAATCGCTGGTCCGATTTCAGCCATTAACGAACTCGTCCGAGCTATTGAGATAAAAGCTCTAAATACCGGATATCGTCACCCTCACATTAAAATTGCTCCAGTTATCGTGCTAATATATATATACACATTATAATATATAAACTTGGTACATTACAATAGGTAGATTTTTGAAGAAAAGAAATCTACCTAAAACAAAAAAAAACGTCAATTTTATGATTAAAATATTTGAAAAACCTACCTAAAATTCGATAAAATGAGTTTATATTTAAATTTAATGTTTATTAAAGCTAATAGATAAGCAAGTTTTTTCTTAACTACAGTCAATTTTTTTGTAAGTTAGGAAACAAAAAATAAAAACTTGATGAAATAACGGCTTTTAGCTTCTTTTAGTTTCGATTGTTTCTCCTCAATCGCAGGGCTATAAAAATTTAAAAACCACTATTTTTCGCAAAAATTCAAGACAGATACGGTATAGCGAGGAAGACTCTACACGAAGGAAAAGAAAAATTAAATAAAAGAAAAACCATAATTGCGATGCCAGATTTCCGAAGTTCCGTCAATGGACAGAAATCGAAATTCCATTTGTTTAATCTAAGCGTGTCTATTATTAGAGAGGTACACAGGGTATGCGCGAAATCTACGGCCGCTTGATATTTGCAATATTAATTTGCAATTTATTTAGAAGGGACATTAAAGAGGAAAAATGGTCGTCCAAAATTCGATTTAACTTAAGTAACCTTAGCTCCTCCGATTCCATATCAATAGTTTCTTACCTCATTATCGCCATCATAGTTGATAGTTGAGTTTTGACTGCTTAGTTGAGTAGAACCTCTTACACTATCCACTTTTAACCTCCTCAAGAAGTTGCGCCAATTTTAATCCCTCTGTCGTACGTGGAGATCGAACGTAAGGAGATATAAAATAATGTTGATTTCGGTTTTCGGACGATTCGCAATGACGGGGTTTTGAGACAAGCTTACCACGTCTGACTCTGGACTGGTTCGTCAGTTCTCTGGACTGGTGGAAATGATTCACTGGTTCGTGGACTTCCGTCAAGTTCTGGACCAACTGGTCATTGCCTGGGAGGATGGGGAAGAGAAAGGTCTGAGGGTTGTTCAAGGGTTGTTATTCGATAAGATTGGGGTTGAACGTCCCAAGATAGAATGGAGAAAGTCCACAGCTACAAAGGCTGTGGATAAGATAGGGATGGATAGGATAAGTTAAGGAGGGAAAGTCCACTGATAATCTTATCCACACCCTTTGAAACAGTGTTTATCTGTGGACTTTCTCCTATCTTGGGACATTTTAAATTTTACCCTTATCCAAAACAAACCTTTGCGCTTTCTCTTTTCCACCCCTACTTTCATCCATCCCTTAAAACTATCCTCGTCTGGAAACTACTGCAATTCGAGTTTTGTGAGCTTGTCCGTCACCCCGAATCTCCTCGTCTGGAAACTTCTACAACTCGAGTTTTGTGAGTTCGTCCGTCACCACGAATCTCCTCGTCTGGAAACTTCTACAACTCGAGTTTTGTGAGTTTGTCCGTCACCCCGAATCTCCTCGTCTGGAAACTTCTACAACTCTAGTTTTGTGAGTTCTCGAGTTTTGTGAGTTTGTCCGTCACCCCGAATCTCCTCGTCTGGAAACTTCTACAACTCGAGTTTGTGAGTTTGTCCGTCACCCCGAATCTCCTCGTCTGGAAACTTCTACAACTCGAGTTTTGTGAGTTCGTCCGTCACCACGAATCTCCTCGTCTGGAAACTTCTACAACTCTAGTTTTGTGAGTTCTCTGTGAGTTTGTCCGTGAATCTCCTCGTCTGGTCTCGAGTTTTGTGAGTTGTCCGTCCCCGAATCTCCTCGTCTGGAAACTTCTACAACTCGAGTTTTGTGAGTTTGTCCGTCACCCCGAATCTCCTCGTCTGGAAACTTCTACAACTCGAGTTTTGTGAGTTTGTCCGTCACCCGAATCTCCTCGTTGGAAACTTCTACAACTCGAGTTTTGTGAGCTTGTCCGTCACCCCGAATCTCCTCGTCTGGAAACTTCTACAACTCGAGTTTTGTGAGTTTGTCCGTCACCCCGAATCTCCTCGTCTGGAAACTTCTACAACTCTGCGTCTTCATGCTTTATTTTTAATAGACCTCTCGTCAACAATGATCCGTCACTGGCTTCAAGTTGCGTAAGTGTACCTACACATTTTATTGTATTTAACAAATATTTGGTACTTGTGAAGTATCCTGAAGCCACCCATTTTAACTTCCTTAAAAATATATACCCACAAACCCGCGATACCCACTAAACCCTGTTACTGGAAAAGTCTTCTTTATTAATGACATGATTATCGAGAACAGGCATTTATTGACTATATTAGATTTCATTCCTGTACCGTACGCTTTTAACTTCCTCAAGATTTAAGTTTCTATTGCAAGCGGAGAAGTAGAAGTCCCTTTGAGTTGGTGGCTTCAGGATACTCCCCAAGTAGCAACTTTTTTTCACTTCATTGTTTTACGTCCTTGTTATTTTATTTACTTTTTTTTTCCTTAGTAATAATGAGGATTAACGCTGGTCAAGGGTCAGTCCCTCCTCCCTTTGGTGGGCAAATTTGAAAAACTTTTTTTTTTATGTGTGCCTCAACAGACGTTTTTGAGAAAATTGGCGCCAAACAAAAATGTAAACAGAGGGAAGTTCCCAACCCCTAACCCGAAGGAAGCCGACGCGGAAACTTATCAAAACTTAAGATGTTTCAATTGCGGGGAAAAAGGGCACAGATCGAAAGAATTTTTTTTTTTTTTTTTTTTTTTACAAGGGTTTTCAACTACTCAGGTTATATCACCCTCGCGTCAGTGGGTTTTCCGTTGGAAAAGTTCATTTAGGTACATTGGGTTCAATTTGGGGACCGCCCGCTTTGAACCCTGGACCCCATTGATGAACGTATCGCAATGTTTGGGATTAACGCCTTAACACGCGCGGCCACCGCGACGCTCAATTAATAATAAAATTATTCAGTCACTGTTCCTAAAATAATTGTTAATTCTGCGCCGATTCCGCCACCTCCACCGCCTCCGTTACCGCCCGCCTCCTTCGCTAAAGGTCGATCCACACATATCCGTGACGTGACGCGACGTGACGTACCGTACAGGGACCTTCAGTGGAAAAAAAATATCGGCAGACGAAAATTTTAGTAAACTAAAGGGGGAAAGACGGAGCGTGTTCAGACATGAACGGCACAGTGACGCTCCGCCGCTCACAGTGCTCTTCCGGCATCACCTGTGTCTACAAGAAGTACGGCCTCGCCGATATTTTTCTTATACCGGACGTGAAAACGAGTTCGCTCTCTTCATTGATTTTTAATTTTCTGAGTGTGCCATATTTTGAATATGAACGACGAGCTTCTATTGAGCTGGTTCGGGAAAGGCCCGTGATATATGACCTGCAAGACCCCAAGTACCTGAATGCCGATTGGAAGGGAAGAATTTGGCAGGAAATTGGCCTCAAAATGAATGTCGATGGTGAGTTTTTGCCATTACTGCGAGGTCTTCTGTGGAGAAATTCATTATGCACAAGCCTGAACTGAAAACTAAGATCACTCGAGCAGACATGCTTGATCACTGACGAACACTGACACGGAAAGGTACGGTACTGTGTGAATGGCAGTGAAAAATCACGGATGTCACTGGAGGATACTGAACACGGAGGGCAACGGTGCCGTCACGTCACGGATATGTGTGGATCGACCTTTACTCCGCTAAAGTTTTCGAAACCTCTCGGAGTTAGCACGCCGAAAAACGCTAAAAAACCGGCTGCGATTGACGCATTGATTAACGAAATGAAAAGCGGCCTACCTAAACTTAAGCCTATAAAAAGGTATAATATATTTGGAAAAATTTAATAGTTAACCCGGTTTTCAGATCGCCCGGAGGAAGGCCGATAAAACCCCCTCGACTTACTGATGACCCGTCGGATGTTTTGGTTGAAGGTTTAAAAAAACGATTCAGCGCCAGCCAATATTCAGACGATTCCTTTCATTAATTTTGAACATCTTTCCTCACAAGAAAAAGCCTTCTTTTGTGCTATTATTGTATAAATCTTGTATTATTTTGTTTATGGCAATATAAATATTAGGGGCACTAAATATGTCTTGACTATTTTTAAGTTTTTTAACACAAAAATTTAGGAAGAACCTGAAATGTGGGCGTTTTTTCACCAAAAAGTTGGTGAAAAATGTCCCAAAACACGTTTGAAATGGCGTTTAACACTTCTAAATGGGTGTTTTCACACCTTAAAATGTAGGGAAATGTCACAAAAATGTTAAAATAGATGTTGAACGCTCAAGAACCTGAATTATGGGTATTTTAACACACACACACACAAAAAAAAAAGGAATATAACACGTTTGAAATGGCGTTTATCACCCTAAAATGGGTGTTTTTACACCTTGTAATGGAGGGAAAAGTCCCAAAAAATTTCAAACAGATGATGAGCTCTCAAGAACCTGATATATGGGTATTTTTTCACCAAAAAAATTAAGGAATATAACACGTTTGAAACGACGTTTAACACCCCAAAATGGGTGTTTTACACCTTAAAATGGAGGGAAATGTCACAATAACGGTAAAACAGGAAATAACACGTTTGAAATGGCAATTAACACTCCAAAATATGTGTTTTTACTCCTTAAAATGGAGGGAAATGTCACAAAAACGATAAAACAAATGTTGAATTCTCAAGAACCCGAAATATGGGTATTTTTTCACCAAAAAAAATCAAGGAAAATAACACGTTTGAAATGGCGTTTAACACTCCAAAATGGGTGTTTTTACACTTTAAAATGGCGTTTGACACTCTAAAATAGGTGTCTTTACACCTTAAAATAGAGGAAAATGACCCAATAACGTTAAAACATATATGAAAGAATGTTTTAATAAAGTAAAAGGCCCGAGATGCTTTAATTGTAGAGAATATGGGCATCTCTCAGCAAATTGTCCCAAAAAATCGGCCGAAGACGAATTAAAAAAATGCATGATTGCGAAGGGCGGCAAGGGTCCCATTGAGAGAAAGGGCGGTTCCGAGAAGACATTCACCCGCCCGAACGACGTCACGTCCCCTTTGAAGACTGCCGACGTGAATTATTCCGGTAAACCATTTTTAAAGGTCGCTATTTTTGATTTTTCTTTCTCTGCGCTTGTGGATACGGGTTCAGATATTAACCTTATTAAATTTTCGACGTATGACAAGATCGGACGACCTAACTTGTCCATGGCTGCCAACTTAATAGGACTCGGACCATTCTGTTGTCACAATTGGGGTCTTTTCAGTAGACGTGAGCCTCAATGAGCGCGAAGGTCAATATTTGACAAAATTTTACGTTGTCCAAGACGCCGATTTGCCAGTTGACGTAATTTTGGGACAGGAATTTCTTAAGAACGTGTCCATTTTAATACAAGGAAATGAAATAAAATTTGTCGATCCTATAATGACGAAGCCTCCACATATTTTCTCGATAAAAGTTGATGAAGACGCAGCGAATCTTGACGTTGGATTTTTTTTTTTTTTTTTTTTTTTTTTTTTTTTTAATTATTGGTTTCAGTACCACTTCTCACCTCCCTCAAAATCAAGGCTGTGGTTGTTGGGAGCGGGACTCCCTCCTTTACCAAGACCTCCAACATTCTCTCTCGACCATCTTCATATAGGGGGCATGCCAGGAAGGCATGGTTGGCATCCCCCGTGGATGTATTGTCGCATTGACATATGGGGCTGTCACTTACTCCTATTCGGTGTAAATAGGCAGTTGTGCCCGAGCCTCAACCGTATTATTTTGATTAAATTCTTCCGGGTCTGCTTAATTTCTCGGAACTATGGCGGTGATATCTGCGGTTGAATACTAGCATAATATTTCCCTTTTGCTGGCTAGATCTGTTGTATTCCTCCTGCCATTTACGTCTATAGTAGGCCCTGATGTGGGCCCCCAGGTCAGGAATCGTGACTTCTGAGGCCACTCTCCCATCTATTGCTGCCTCCTTTGCCAATTTATCCACCTCGTCGTTGTACTTATTGTTACTATGTCCTTTGACCCACATTAACCATATTTTTTGTTTTCTTATGTGTCTCAAGAATGGTCTCCTTGATCTTTCTAATTTCTGGGTCTCGTGGGACTCCCAGTGAGTCAAGTGCCGTTAGTACACTGAGACTATCTGACCTGATCACTATGTTACTTGAACTGTTCACGCCTGCTACTTTAACCGCTTCAAATATGGCCTTTGCTTCTGCTGTATAGATTTAACAGTCCTTGGCGAGTTTTATCTTTTTCTTTATCGATCCGGAGGTGTCAGCCACTGCTGCCCCAACCCCGTTATCGGATTTGGATCCGTCCGTTTATAAAGTATACGCAAGTGGGACTACCCGCTTCCCAGCTCCCCTTAACCAGTTCGGGTGTTCCGGAGGTGTCCTCCAACTTGGTAATTATCTTTGCCGGACATTCTAGGATTTTCCATGGGGCAATATTTCCAGCGAATGATGATATTTCCTTTCCCATTATAAAAGTTTTAACGTTCATATAGGATTTTACTAGTAGTGACTGATTCCTAGTATTTTGATTTTGTGGTGAGAAATACGGGGCTAATTGTTTTAGTGAGTTAATTACCGGATTTATCCAAGGCCTTCGACCGAGTTGATATCGACATCCTTGTTGCAAAACTTGAAATTATGGGTATAGGTGATCCTTTATTGTCGCTTATTTCATCATTTTTATCTGGCCGTTCGTTTTCTGTATGTATTAATGGTAAAATTTCTGACAAGGTAGACATTTTGTCTGGAGTTCCACAAGGTTCACATTCTGGTCCGATTTTGTTTTTATTTTTCGATGATGTATGCAGGGTTCTAAAAACGTGTCATTTTTCGTTCCTTGCGGATGACCTAAAAATGTTTTCTGCAGTGTCCTCAGTTCAAGATTGTAGTTTTCTACAACAAGATTTAGATTGCTTTGTAAATTGGTGTAAAATCAATCGTCTTCCAATTAACATTAGTAAATGTAAAGTTATTAAATTTTGCAAACATGTTCTACCAAGGGATTATGAATCTGTACAGTATTTTATTAATGGATCAGTGGTAGAAGAGGTCGAGTCTATTGTTGATCTGGGAGTTGTTTTAATGTAAAAGGGAATTTTGGTGAACATATTGCTAAGATCAGAGGTAAAGCGCTTCGTAATCTGGGTTTTATTAACCGGTTTACCAAAGAATTTAAGAATGTATTTGCAGTTAAAGTTTTGTTTCAGTCACTTGTGAGGAGTCATCTCGAGTATGCGAGCGTCGTTTGGTCTCCTTATCATGTGAATGAAGTTTATAAACTTGAAAGTGTGCAGCGTAAGGCCACTAAGATAATGAATTATCGGTTTGGTAATGGTGATTGCTCTTATGAATCACGACTTTCATGGTTGGGTCTCGATTCTCTGTTAAATCGTCGATTTACTGCGGACGTTGTGTTTGGTTGGAAAGTGCTTCGAAATTTTATTGATAGGAGTTGGTTAGTCGCCTTGTAAATTTATCTGTTCCGCAGAGGTCCTTGCGGTCTCATGACCTGTTTAGGATTACAGCCTCCTCGAGGGATTATGTTATTAATTCCGGCGCATGTAAATTGGGCGCAAAGGATTATGCAGCTTAGGACTAGAGAGGGTTGGATTTAGGGTTAGATAGTGCAGGTAGAAAATGGGGACTGCGGTCAAAATGTAAATCGGGCGCAAATGCTAAAAGGATAAAAGGTAAATTGGGCGCAGTTAAATAACTAATAAGTACATAGTTAGCTTCCTCTCAAGTATATAATATATTTACACGATTGTCGGATTTTGAAAAAAAAAATTAAGGTAGTATGTACATAGGTATTATTGTTCGATTGAACAATGGTGGCATGCTTTTTAACAAATGTGAACGGATCTATTTCATTATTTCTAAGTGAACAAATTAGATTTCGCAGAATTTTCGCTTTGATAATAGATTTTTTTGGTTTTTTATACAACTAGGAGTACTCGTACTATTTATTTTTACGTAAATTTCGTTCTGAAAATTGTTAAGTACAAGAACAAATAAATAAATTGAGGGATGGCTTGAATAAAAAGATGCATTAAAGTGGCTGTGAAATGATTCACAGGCGTTTGTTGTCCTTGATAACTCATCCGTGCAAGCAGCCCATAAACGAGGAGGATGTGGTGCATCGATCTTAATATAATTTTTTTGCAGGTAATTGACAAATTTCGTTGTACCACTAATTTGGACTTTCGGGGCTCTGAGCTTAATTTCGTCAAATACTTTTGCTACGTCATCTGAACTTAGAAAAGGGAGTCCAAAAAAAATTTTGAGCCACTCTCCAAGCTCATTATTATTTTTGTAGTATGAGCTAAGACCAAATCTTTGAATTGCCCTCCACCACGATTGGCAAAGGTGGAATTGGCAAAGTATAATATTGCAATCTTTCCAAGCAAGTATAGCTGCGTTTCGTATCCCGATCTCTAAATCACATACAACATGTTTAAAGTTTTACACAGCACCTTGAATATAGTGTGAAAGTCAGAGTTTCAAAAAATTTAACTAAAAAAGTACCTCCAATATGTTTCTCCAGCAGAGGTTTCACGGCATCGAGAAAACTTAAAAAATTAACCACCAATAATTTACTATTTCTTTCGGAGGTGATAAAATCAACGCGTGGTTCCATGTTAAGGACTGATAATAAAATAAGGCAAGTAACAACAAAATTAATTCTAAATAGTGAAAAATCAGTATTAGGGCCTCAGATATTAGTAAACATTATCGTTTGCGCCCAGTTTACATTTTCCATTATTTGGCTTTTGCGCCCAATTTACCTTTTCCCGTTTTCAACTTCTGCGCCCAATTTACAATTTTTAAATGTTACAAGAGGGGAAATCCACAACAATTAGTCTCAGCGATTAATCTCCCAGGTATAATTTGCGCCCAATTTGCCGTTGCCCTTACATGTAATTGGGTACCTTAGGATTCTTAGTTGATGATCTTGCTTGATACTGGTGGATAATTGTTGACTGGATGAATGTCGACGCTGAGACGATTATCAATTGGACGATTGTCGATTGGACGAGTGTTGACTGAGACGATTGTCGATTTGTCGATTTGGACGATTGTCGATTGGACGAGAGTCGACTGGATGGAATGTCGACTGAGACGATTGTCGATTTGTCGATTGGACGATTGTCGATTGTCGATTGGACGATTGTCGATTGGACGAGAGTCGACTGGATGGAATGTCGACTGAGACGATTGTCGATTTGTCGATTGGACGATTGTCGATTTGTCGATTGGACGATTGTCGATTGGACGAGAGTCGACTGGATGGAATGTCGACTGAGACGATTGTCGATTTGTCGATTGGACGAGTGTCTACTTGAACGAGTCTCTTCCTTCCCTGGAGATAAATCGTCACCAAAACTGCAAAACTGTTTCAGGAAAGGCAGCGGATGCTCTGAAGCAGTATTTACATTATCGTCCGCCATCAATATCCAATTAAGACATGAAAGAGGCAAAATGTTTGTGATTTGTCGACTTAGAAAAGGCCTTTGATTCAGTCTGCCACAACTTACTATTCAGTAAGCTCTCTGATTTGAACGTTAGCTCCAAAATGATAAGGGTTATACGTACGGTGACCAGACGTACTTCTTTGGAAGGACAAGTACTGCTTTTGGGTTCCATGTACTACCACTATCATGTACTACCAAGCGTACTACTTTTTGGAATTCTTACGAGAATTAAAAAAATAATAATTGAAAAATTAAAAGAAAAAAACTTTTGAAGACGATTAGTGCGTGTTCGGAGGGAAATGGTATGCCGGACATTATGACTGGTTGGCCATCCTGAGTTCGCTTATAGAATGGAACCTCATGGAGATAATGAGGTTTCACACTGTTTATCGTTTCGTCGTTTGTTTTCGTTTATGTTGTTTGACCCTTCTTAATTTTTCGTTTGTTTTGTGGATTATAATTTATAGTGAGTGAAAAGTTGTGAAAAATTCTTTTTAAGATGGGGCCGAGAAGAAAGTGCTGCTTTAATAAGACATCACAAATAGAATATCCTGTTTATTATAATAATATTCTTTCGCTCTAGACATCCGTAAAATTTTAAATAAATCAGTTTTTAACATAAACGTCACCGCTTTTTTAAAAATTTTGATTAAATTTCTTAAAATCATAATAAGTTAGTTAAGACTCATAATACATCAAATTTTATTGGTGTGTGCTTACGGTTGGAAAATGTCCTCCTTTTTGGGAAAAAAATCTGGTCACCGTAGTTATACGCCAAATTTATATGTCGGCCAAAATAGTGGTCTCATCCCAAAACTGGAGCTCGAGCCCAATAACGGTAACAAGAGGGGTCCTGCAAGGGGAAAAATTGTCCCCTTTACTTTTTCGCTGCTAATCGCGGATATTGTAACTTTTTTCCGTAATAAAGGAGCCGAGGGGATTTCAATATCTGGCTCCATGGACTTACTTTTGATGCTTTATGCGGATGACCTTGCTATCTGTGCAAGATCCTGGCACGATGCTCAGTCGAAACTCCGAATACTCTCAGAGTACTGTGCGATTAATCAATTAAAAGTCAACGTTAAAAAACGGTGATAATGCCTATCCAAAAGTCTGGTCGACGAGCAAATACAAAACCCTTCCTCTATGACGGCAATGTGCTCCCTACCACCTCAGAATTCACGTACTTAGGAGTTACTCTCTCCTCATCCGGTAAATTTCTGAAAGCCGCTCAGGAAGCAGTAAAAAAAGTGGTCTTGCTGTCACTAAAGCGTTAAGCATTTTGGCCACCTACAAATCAAATACCTGGGACCCAAAAACGTTACTATTCAACTCACTGGTCTCCTCAATCACTTTGTATGCCTCGGAAATTTGGGGGCTCCCTTATGCCAAAGAAGTCGAGAAAGTTCAGGTGGCATTTTATAAGCGTCTTCTGCACTTACCTAGATCGACACCCGGTGCATACCTTCGCCTAGATACTGGTGTGTCGCACTTACTTCTAGCCATCTTCAAAAGGCAACTAGGCTTCTGGCAGAAAACCCTGGCAAAACCTAATAACGACCTAACGAAAATCATCCTCATCCGATTACTTAACCTCATAGATAACTCAAAAATCCCTTTCAATTGGCTCTTTCACTTAAGACATACATTAAAGGAAATAGGTTCTGACCATCTTATTGTAAATCTGGATCCAACTACACTTATTAACTCCAAACCTGACCTAATAGAAAGATTTAAGAACCATTTGTGGTCATTAGACATTCAAAAAGCAATAGATAAGTATAATTCTACATACAGGCACACCAGCAATCTGGGCTTCCCCGAAAGCTACACCCGCTTCGAACTTCCGATCTTATTGATCCGAATGGTAGCTCAGATCCGCATGTCATTTGACAAAGTTCCACACCTCTACTTGAAAAGATATAAAACTTGTTTCTACCCAGGGAATCATTGCACCTTATGTGGCACAGATCAGGACACCTTGGAACATTTAATACTCATCTGCCCAGCTCTTGGGAATTTAAGGGTCAAATTCGGTATTAACTTTCATCTTCATGGGTTTGTTGAAGCGCTCAACTCTCAGGAACACCTTAAAGATATCCCCCAGCATTGCAATATTTGAAAAAGATGAAAAAATAGAATTGGACAGTTCAAAAGCATTAGAAAAACAGCTCTCTTTTTTAATCAAAGAAAAAGAGAAAACCGCAGTTGGTAGGCCTGGTTGTAATCGGCTCCCTACCTCCAGAAGGTGCTAGAGACGACTTTTAACGTAAACAAACACTCAACTCCTTCTAAGAAGCTATCTCAAAGAAGATTGAAGACTTCTTCCCTTCTTCCTCCTCGACTGTATTGCCTGCTCCTCGGGGGACTTCACCCATTCGTATGATGTCATACAACATCCAAGGTCTTCGAAAATTGTTCAATCTAAAGCAGTTACTTGGTATGATAAATGAAGTTGATATTTTCTTTTTGTTGGAAACGTTTGTTGAGGAAAAAGATTTCTATCTGTTTGATTCTCTCTTTGATTCGTACCATGTAGTTTGGGTCCCTGCTAAAAGATGTTTCAAGACTGGAAGGGCCTCGGGTGGGTGTGTGTATTGTCACCCCCGGTGACCACTTGAGGCGTCGGGTGGGGGACTCCGCCGAGAGTGGGGACGCGCTGGCGTCCCCGACTAAGAACCTCGAGGTAGGGATGAGCGACGGTTATTTTCGGGTAACAGTGATTGTTACTTCTAAATCACTGTGAAAAATAACGGTGACTGTTTTAATGGTGTTTCATAGTAATACGAGTATCTGCCATGGCCCATGTGGTAGGTAACTGGTATCATGATTATTCGTACGTCCACAAGCCGCGAGCCTTTATCAGTCTCGTAACAGTTACAACAATAAAATTACATTTAAATTAAATTTTAAATCAAAGGACTTCCATAAAACAAAAACGTTTGTAAAAAATATGTAATTTTTTGTAGTACATACAATAAACGGTTTATAAATAAAAATTATAATTATTATTTATAAATTTTTATTAATATTTAAAATAAAAGCATTTCTACTTTTTTACTTCCTAAATTTAATCTTTTTTTATTTAGGATGTCCCGGCTTTAGAAAAAAGCGATAATAACATGGTTGCATCACT
>JACGAQ010003270.1:0-30996 GCA_014119065.1 Orius insidiosus | reverse complement strand
TTTTTTTGGGCCAAAACAGAGTAAGGGCAAAAATGCCAGCAGAACCCTAAGCAAAGTACCAGTACCCCTTGTCCGTCTCCAGGAGTTAATGAACTCATATTAGCTAACGCTCCAATTGCAACAATTACATTTTGAACAGAAATCTACCTAAATTAACTTGAGCCCCACTTGTAACTTAGATATAAGAAAAATAATTGAGAAATTATCATTAAATATTGGCAACACTGCATCTTCTAACGTAGAACCTTATAGTAACCTTCTTAGGAGTGAGGTCTTGTAGCGCGTGGTTCTCGAAATTGTTTTTTATTCTATCTATAAAATATTTACAAATATGTCTTTAAAGTTAAACGTTAAGTAAGTCAATTTAATTTCAGCTTTATTTTAATATGAATAAATTTTTATTCGTTTAGAAGGCCATTTACACGAAAAGGGAAGAAGTTTCTCGTCAACCGCGAGCCGAAGTTAATCGAAAACACGAAACAATCGCTTTTTGTCCACGGGCGAAAATGCAGCGAAACTATCAACAGTTGTCTTAAGGATTTGGTAAGTTGGTTACTCTGAAATGAGAAATGTTGGCGTCACTGCTTAGGTCCAATGTAGGCCTATAGCTTTATAATGAACTGCTGGAAACGGTGAAAGGAAACTCGTTATTGTTCTTCAAAAGACGAGATATTTCCACATTCATTAATGATTGGTCTAAATAAACTGTTTTTTAGTATCAGTTGAAAAAACCTGATGCGGTTATGCTGAGCGGAAAAAACGATTTTGTCCCATTGGAGGATGCGACGAGGCTTGAAGCTTTGTCCAAAAAAACCGACGCTTCTCTTTTCTTCTTTGGATCTCACAGTAAAAAGCGACCCAACAATCTCGTCCTTGGGCGGATCTACGACCGACAGGTTCTAGACATCGTTGAACTTGGAGTCGACGAATTTAAATCTCTTAAAGATTTCAACGCTGAAAAATCACCGTAGGCCTCAAACCCTGCTTAATATTCAACGGCCCCAAATTTTCAACTGATGAAAACCTCATCCGAATCAAAAATCTTTTCGTGACCTCTTCCATCGCGAAGACGCTGATGCCGTCCGACTTCAAGGACTCGAACATGCCCTCGTCTTCACCGAATCCGACGATAAAATATTCATTCGAAGTTACAGGTGAATATCTTTTTTGCCGCAATTTTTTATTTTTGTTTTAGAGTTTTATTGAAAAAGTCTGGAATGAAGACGCCCAGAATTGAACTTGAAGAGATCGGGCCTTCTTTAGACTTAAGCCTCCGACGCATGAAATTGGCATCTGAAGACCTGTTTAAGCTTGCTTGCAAACAGCCTAAGGAACTTAAGGTACCTTTTCCTTTTCTTTGCACTAAAAAACTAAATAATTATTTTAGGCCAAGAAGGTGAAGAACGTTACAAGAGATGCTTTCGGTACAAAATTGGGAAGAGTCCACATCAAACAGCAGGACATCAGCAAGTTCCAGACAAGGAAGATGAAAGGTCTCAAACAACCCAGAAACCATGATAAAAAGAATTTTAATAATAAACGTAAATAATTTTATTTAATTATCAATTTCGCCTCTTTGTTCTTCCTTCGCATTTTAGGTGATATTGGGTTTTATAAAAAATTTAAAAACTCTTCTTTTCATATCGTTTAATGAGCAGAGATCATTTTGAAATTTAGAGATCTTCACATTTTCTTTATTACAAAAATTGAGTTTTCTGTGTATTTTAACTTCTTTGATTGAAAATACGTTATCGCAGTCTTAAAAGAGCTTAAAAATTAATTCAATTTTATTTTTAAATCATTTATTTAAAAAATAAATGCAACCATTGAACCCCTAATCAACAATACTTAATAAC
The DNA here is from genome assembly GCA_014119065.1 of Orius insidiosus. Lineage (NCBI taxonomy): Eukaryota > Metazoa > Arthropoda > Insecta > Hemiptera > Anthocoridae > Orius > Orius insidiosus. Next base: position 29,140 of record JACGAQ010003270.1, on the reverse strand, counting down.
TTTTTCTTTTAAATGGCACAATTTTTTAAGCTAAATTGAAAAATTTTAATCTAAAATTTTAGGCCGTCTGGCAAAAAGAGAACTAGTTTTTTTAAATCTAAATTCTGATTCCGCTTTAAAAGTGGAAATGGAAGAAAAAATTTTGTAAATAACGAATTTGGTGTTTTGAAATTCCCTTCTAATTTTGCTCTTATCACGGAACAAGAAATTGAGCTTTGCACACTAAGGGCCGTATTTATAAACGTTCCTTGAATCTTTTAACCTAAAGAATGCTTTAAAAAGGGTTTCTCTATCAGCCAATGAGGGCCCTATGATCATTGTAAACAAAAAGAAGGTTATGATGAGTTAACCACAGGCTCCTTTCCATTTTAACAGCATTTCAAGGGTGATTCCTAAAAACGTGAAGGATTTTAAAGAAACGTTTATAAATATGGGCCAAAATACCGTGATCTAATTTTTGAATACTATTTTTAACAAACAAAAGTCTTATTTACATGAAAGTCTTATTGAAACAGTTCTATAACAAGTCAACAATTCAAAAAAGAGAATATCCTCTTAAAATCTAAAGTAAAATAAAAAATTCAAAAACTACTATTTAGGTTAGACCATAAAAACTATCATTTTGTATAAAGAGGAGTCTGATACCACTTTTATGTACAAAGCGTTTTAAAAATTTTCATTTTCAAGGCGAAAATTGATTAACTATTTAAAAATCGCGTGTTTCGGGCTCCTCGGAAGGAGAATTTACGTCGGACCCACTGTTATGTGTTTGAAAAAGGTACTTTTGAATTTTCGTTGCTATTCCGTCTTTTTCGAGTTGCTTCCAAAAGCGTCTCTCGAGCGTCTTGTCCTAAAAATAAATAAAAATTAGTTTTTTTGGGTTACATCTGACCAATTAAGCCGTGGGTTTAATCCCACTGGAGGCCTACATTTTTTTCTACTTTTCTTGTTTGTTTTTGTGATTTTGATGGCCTTCCTGAGTTAGTGGTCATTGGCGCCGGGATAAAATAAGGCCCATATTTATTAGGTGTACAAAATAAACTCGGCTAAAATCTACAAAATTCAAATTTACCCTGTGGCTGAGTTTCATTTTGTACACCTAATAATAAATTGTAGGAAATTTAATTATCTATAAATTTGTACTTAATTATTTTTTTCTAGGATGCACCATTTTCGGAAAATAATTTTTTTAAAAATAAATTTATCTTGAAAACAGTGCGTCCTAGAGAAAAAATGAATAGAATAAAAATTAAAGAGAATTGAATTTCCAACAGATTTTATTTAGTGCATTTTTTCAATATCTGTAACGGTTTACGATTTACAAGCCTTTAAAAATTAACCTTCTTAATGGTTATACTTCAATAACCTTCTTACACGGAGAAGGTCAACTTTTGATGGACTTTAACGCCTAAAATGTTTAAAATTTTGAAAAAATGAACTACTAGGTGTATAAAATGAAACTCGGCTAAAATCTACAAAATTCAAATTTACCCTGTGGCTGAGTTTCATTTTACACCTAATATAAACGTTCCTTGAGAAACCCTTCTTTCAGTTTCCTTGAAAAACCTTTCTTTTTCGTTCATTTATGAAGTGACCTGTTCCTTAAAATGGAAGGAAGTTTTCCCATTTACCCTAGTTTTTGAAGGTAGGTTTTGTGGTACATAAAGGAGCCCATAAGTGCTTTTTGTAAAACGGTGATGATTAGGTTAAGTAACCTTTTTAATCTACTAACTCTCATTGGCTGATGATAACACAATCTTGATTTTCAAGAATTTTTCATCTGAGGTAAGGAAACGGAAAAGGGAAGTTCATAAATGGCACAGTCGTTTCAAGGAAGCCTTGGAGGCCTTCTTTAAAGTATCCTTTAGGTTAAGGAATGCTGAGTTTTATGGAACGCTTATGAAAAACTTAAATGATGGGCTTCCATGTCAAAGATATAGATCTCTAACCCACTAAGACCAGCGGCGTAATAATTACGTGTTCTCTTTTTTGGGCGTATTCAGGAGGCATTGAGGTGGGTATGTCGTCTTGCGATTCGCGGCTGAAGAGACGTGTTAGACGGCTTCCTGAGCTGCTTGTATGCTCTTCGCTTTTACTCCCCCTCAAAAACTCCATACTAAAAAAATTAAATTAAAATTGACTCTAAATTTTAGTTGAGCTTACAATTTTTTTGGTCGTGATGTCTTAGAGTCGGCGGACTGGCTCCTTCTAAGGCGAAGCCGGTTAAAAAATCGACTTGGCGTACTTGTCGCAGATTTCGCCTTCCCCGTGCAGCCGTCCGACTTATTACCCTTCCAGCATAATCACTTTTAGTACACACAAAAAATTACCAACATCAAATTCTATTTTTTTCAATTTTTATATAAAAAAGGATAAAAGAGAATAAAAAGAAGCGTGATGCAAAAAAAAGGAGATTAAAATTGAAAAAAATAGATAATGTTTTTAAAAAAGCGTACTTGGTCTGTGGAGTAGCTTTTGGTTGCTTCGCTCAGCGATGTCGAGTCTGGTGTCTTCTTCGTCTTCGGGCAACGGGTCGAGACGTCTTCGCTGCGGAAAACCTCTTGTAATCGGGCATAAAGGCACTAAACTTCCCATTATGCTCATACCGCTCAGAAGTCGGTCCAACATAAGCTGCTCTCGGGCATCGTCCAATGCAGTGCCAACCGTTTCGGAAAACTAGGACCAAAAAGATTATTCGATTGTTTCAAATTTTTTGGTGTACCTCGGGAGATGTTAGGCCAGAGTCGCCACTTGTAGGCGTTCCCCAGACTTCCTCTCCTGATGTCGCCCCTGAAGTCTCGCATTCCTCTTCACCCGCCAAAGTCGTCGAAGTGCCAAAAGCTCTTCACCTCGTTTCTCCCCTCTTAAATATCTTAAAAAATTTAAATCTCAAAACAAAGAAGTACAATTGTCTGGGAGTGGAAACTTCTAGGTTAAGGATTTTTTTGAACCATTGCTAGCACCAGTGGATGTCCGTCATTTTAAGGTCATATAAGATATGGTATTAGGTGTACAAAATGAAACTCGGCAAAATTAAATTAATTTTGAGTTTCATTTTGTACACCTAATAAATAAAAATTGTAGGAAATTTAATTTCTATAAATTTGTACTTAATTATTTTTTCTAGGATGCACCATTTTCGGAAAATAATTTTTTTTAAAAAAATCTTGAAAACAGTGCGTCCTAGAGAAAAAATGAATAGAAAAAATTAAAGAGAATTGAATTTCCAACAGATTTTATTTAGTGCATTTTTTCAATATCTGTAACGGTTTACGATTTACAAGCCTTTAAAAATTAACCTTCTTAATGGTTATACTTCAATAACCTTACACGGAGAAGGTCAACTTTTAATGGACTTTAACGCCTAAAATGTTAAAATTTTGAAAAAATGAACTACTAGGTGTACAAAATGAAACTCGGCTAAAATCTACAAAATTCAAAACCCTGTGGCTGAGTTTCATTTTGTACACCTAATAGAATTTGGTGGCAGCAGTTGGCCCAGAAAAGTCTTTTTACCTGTCTATAAACGAGGCTCCCTTTGAATCTTCGGATCGTTCGAAAAAGGTCATCTTTTCCACGACGTAAGTCCCCGCCCGGACAGTCCATCCCCTCAGCGACTGACCGACTGACTCATACTGATTCGCACCCTCTGCAAAACAAAACCTTTCCGTAATTTAAAATCATAAAATTGTCAAAATACTTCAAAAAAGAGAGGAATTTAAAGCGTTTTACAGGCTTATCAATAATTGAGGCGAAATGCAGGGTTGTTTGTTAGTTTTCTACTTTAAAAAATAAAATAGCAATTTTCAACTCCTGGTCCTTACATTATAAGACAGCCCCAGGATATTCAGCCTCCTCTGCCAACGATCCAGTGCGACTTAATTAGGAAAAACTAACAAACTTAATGAAATGAATAAAAAAAAAGTTGTGAAAAAAGTAAAAAGAAAGCGTTCAGTATAAGGCATTCATTAGACCATTTTATTTTTCTACAATTTCATGCCTGTTTGTACAATTAAAAAAATAGTTTCAAGCAAAAAAAAAAATAGTGGTTATTTTTTTCATTTGGTTTTTAGTAGGTATCAATTGACGTAGTTTTGACCTGGAAGATCGTCATTTTCGTGGCTTGTCGATTCGTCTGAGTCGTCTTCGAGCTTTTCGAGGCTGCTGACGGTCCCGTAGCGTTTGAGGCCTGAGCAGGGAGACAAAGATCTGTAGGGAGGCTCTTCTATTTCTCCATCGCTTTCCGGTTCATCCTGTTTATCATTAATGAATTCCCTCTGTTAAAGATGTTACTTACGAAGTTGGAGTTTTTGAAGTTGTCGGTTTCCTCCCAGAAGTTGTTGTTCCCGCTCGGCGAGGGACGGATGTTGACGTTGTCGGCTCCGGTCGTCGGGGTAGGCGGTTGGACGGAAATATGCGGTACAGGAAGAAATGGGTCGTTCGGATCTAATTTCGGAGTCCATTTCCCTTCGTCGCCGAAAGAAGCGCCGGAATTCGCGTTTACGTCACCGTTTCGGTTATTCGGAAGACACGTTTTATGACATTTACGGCAAACGGGAACCATCTTCTCTGAGTTTCCAGACGTCGACTTGACCGTATTCTGAAAAAAAAAAGTTAAACCGAAATTTGAAATCTCTTATCCTCACCTGACTGTCGGAAGTGCTTGGCTCATGGTCGGACATCTCGATCTCCTCACATCGGCTTATCCCTCTGGTATATTCGACCTGTTATGCGCAGCGGCTGCACGTTTTCTCAGCGTATTCGGCGACCAAATCTCCGGCTCCGACTCCGTATCTGGCGATCCCTCGCCGAGCTGACCCTTCATCCACTGCGCCAAATGCATGGCGCTCCCCTTACTCACCCCGGACTTCCCTAACTGTCGACAGCGGTGCTCGATCAAATCAAAAGGCTGCTTCGCCACCTCGCTCACCTACAAACAAAACATGTTAAATCCTCATCAAAATCAGTATAAAAAAATCTTAACATTTTATCATAATTAACTTATCTAACTAAATTATCATTTATCGCACTTTTTATACAGATGTACCAGTTCTATTAAGTAAGGTCTAACCACTTTTGAAAGGAGTTTGCGCAGAAGGCAAACAAACTCAAAATGGTTCTACTATGCAAAAATAAAAAAATTTTCCTGGTACACTATTGACAAATCTACTTTATTTCAAAGTCCTAGGCTACAAAATTTTTTTTCTATTTTTTATGTAGACAGTGTAAATGGTGTTTTCTAAATTCTTCTCATGCATAAAATTGACACATTTTTTTAAAATTTAAATAATCGTCATGCATAAGTACGCAGACTATTTACATCTTTTCAAGATGTGAGGCTCGCCCGCGTTCGCCATTTTTTATTTAGTCCAATGATGGAGCTGGAAATCTCGATCTCAAAAAATAAAAACATATCGTCTCTTTTTGTTGTTCTCTAATTTATTTAAATTTACAATTTTATTTACAAAAATTAGCTAATGGAAGAAAAAATTTGAATTGAGAAAAGATATAAATTATATACAATATATTTGGGTGGCCCAATTTTAGTTCGGCACACGCTCACAGAATAGTACAATCTTGGGAACACTGAGGGCGTTGAGGGCGCTGGCAAGCTCTCGGGAACAATTGTTGACTTAGCCACCCTTTATAACCTAATTCTTAACCTATGAAACAATTTCACAATTGATTGAATTTGACAACATGGCTCAATACAATTTGTACCTTGTATACAAATAGAAGCTCTTTAACTGTTTGAATTTACAGTGTTTTTTTTATGCATACATTAAAACAGTTTTTTTAAAACCTTGTGGGGCTGCAGCATCTGTTAAGATGTGCGGCCAAAGATCAGGAGGGCTCTAGATTGGGTGCTAGTTTTCCAAGTACCTGTCGCTTCATCGAGACGGATTCGAGGGAGTCGGCGGTGAGCGGGTCTGGCGAGTCCATCGGGCTGCTCGCCGGCGTACCGCCTCTTGCGGTGTTGACGTAAATGCTGTAAATGATGAATGACTGGCTGAATGTTTGATGTTCGTACTTACATCTGCCTTTGGATTAGATTCTGCCAGACGGCTTTTAATTCTGGAGTTGGTGCGCGAAGGGCGACCGTACGTCTTCTCGGCCCTTTTCTCGGTGTCCTGCTTAGATCGGCACATCCTCCCACGGCGGGACTTTCTTCTCCAGGAGGACTCGTACTAATCAACAGCCGAAACTCCGTTGCTAAAAAAAAGTCATCTCCTTTTCCTTTATTTATATCAGCTACCTTTTTTCCTTATCGAAAACAATGCTTGACTAATCATATTGAGAGAAAGCGGTTCTTCAGTCACGAAAACGACGCGGTCCCTACTCACTTTCGCAAATAGCAGAAGGTCCGTGAACAGAAGCGCCCAGAACGGGCGAACCGCACGTCCTTCAACTCGGCTCAAATCGCCTCCAAAAATCCACTGCCTACCTGGCGCGTTTAGTACAAAAGGCTACAAAAATGCTGTAGGTTTTTATTATTTTAAAAACGTTTACTTACTTTACATCTAGTGAACACTAGGCGACTCTCCAAATCTTGAAGCGACAGTAATGGCCTACCTTCCCCTTCTGGCTCCATCAGTCCAGATTCGACTGTTATTTCACGATACGTCGCCTGCAATAAATGGGCTTAGTTCTTCTAAACCAAGTGGTCAAACATCTTATAAGAAAATGATAAAGCCCACATTGTACGTCACTGAAGGTGGTACTCGTTACATCAATAGCCTAAACGTACCTGCATATCGTGGACTACTTTAGAAAGAGCTGAATAATCATCATCTTTCACTTTAGTGTTGGCCAAAGTCGTCTGCAGTAATTTCAAAGTCTCTCTATAGTGCTGAAAAAACCACTCAATTACGGAGTTCGATTTAATTGATGGAATTATTACTTCTAATGGTTTGTGAATGAACGTGTGAGATCAGGGCGTCTTCGAGGGATCGGAGGTTCTGTGACGATTTTCATAAAGGCGGCGTTTCGTGTCTTTTCGACGAGGAGGCAATCCGCTTTTTAAGGCCGACGCAGTACCTTCTGTACGCGGCGTTTAAGGCGTTAAGCTTTTAAAATAAAGGTAATAATTAATTTCGAAGATTTACATAGTCGAGCAAAAGGTTTCTTCATGCTTAGGGCTGCCACCAAATGATGGGACGTTGAATTTCTTCTGAGATTTTTAATTATTCTGCTCGACGGTCATGTAACCACGAATCAGGTGGGGTTGTCATACATGGTAGTCAGTGGCCAAGACTTACAGAAGATGAGTGGGTCGATGCCAAATATGACAATCCATACATGCATAGAGGTTCAAGAACGCAGGGGGCTGTTAATGAGGAAAAGGGATCTTTAAAAATAGAGGGTGAGGGCGAACGATCGCCCTTGAAACAGCTCCAAGGGACCCTAGTTAGCAAACAAAATACTTTGTAAATCTAAGTCATCGACCCACTTTGTTCTGTACGCTCCCATGCAATCCTTTGTATCGATCGATTTAATCGAATATAAAGGTTAGCTTAGGAGGGTACAGCAGAATGCCAAGCTGCCGAATAGTTCCTCTGACTTTGATTCTCAAAATGAATACCTATCTCGTTTCCGGAGATGTCATCATCAATGGCACTTGGCTCTGATTGGGCCGTTCAAGTTTCAAGGACACCCCCCCCCCTTCTGTTTAAAAACCTTTTTCTTGCTTACATCCGCGTTTTGTTCGCACACCTTGATGCATGGATCAGTGTTTTAAGGCCGACGCAGTACTTCTGTACGCGGCGTTAAGCTTTTAAAATAATTAATTTCGAAGATTTTACGTAGTAGTTTTTTGATCCTCCCTGAAAGTATCCTGTTTCTTCACATAAAAGGACTACCGATTTACTGTTTTTATTTTATGATTGCGTTCATATTCCGCAAAGGATGGGTCATATCTTCCTCCATTATTGGCTACCCAGAAATCCTGATTTCCTATTGGTGGCTACCCAGAAATCCTGATTTCCTATTGGCGGCTATTGAGGAATCCTGATTTTCTATTGGTGGCTATTGAGGAATCCTGATTTCCTATTGGTGGCTACCCAGAAATCCTCATCTCCTATTGGTGGCTACTCAGAATTCCTCATTTCCTATTGGTGGCTACCCAGAAATCCTGATTTCCTATTGGTGGCTATTGAGGAATCCTGATTTCCTATTGGTGGCTACCCAGAAATTTCCTATTGGTGGTTATTGAGGAATCCTCAAGGGGGAGGCGGCAACACATTCCTTGATTTCACCTTGAAGTGCCTAAGTTAAGGAACAGAAAAATTGATGGGACGAATCCCTTCGTTCGTTGACAACGCAGCGAAATCCGCGTTCTGTCCGGACCCTTAAAGATATGTGTTGAGAAGTAGCGTGAGTCCTTGACCACTGACCCACGGGGATGAAAAATTACCGTATGGACACTAAGCATACTGAACGTTAATTTTGCTTTTAAACAATTATGGTTTTCTTTTTCATTAAATCAGCTTCTGGCATTTATACTGGAACTCTGAACATTGTGGTATGAGTCCTTGATCACTAACTTACGAAAGCCAAGTTTTGATACATAAACATTTCTTATGAAAGATCACCAACCTTTTTTAAATATATTCTTCCTAATGATTGTCCTAAAGTTTCATCTTGAACGTAAAGCTCTAAAATGTCTTCGGTATGCCTTAAAAGCTAAAATTTGAGAATCGTTAGACTCGAGGAGTGCTCTAGTTTTGGTGGCTTACCTCTTGAGCGTTTTGAAAGAGAGTCGAATGTTCGTTAACAGAAACGATGTCTTTCCTCTCGGAAAGCGGAAGCATAAACCGAGCGATGCCGAACTGCAAGGAGAGGGCGTACTGCTGCTCCTTACCCAGAAGCTGATAGACACTCCTCTTCCTCGACTCTTCATCGCTCACCGGATTACTCTACATTCAAAAACAAACAGAAAATAAAAGAAAGAATATTTTCGATATACCGTAAGCGATCTAAGTTCGCAAAGCCAAAGGAACTTTGGTTTTTCATCTTTAGACATTTTCTTGGGGAAAACTTGGAAGGTTTATGAAAGACTGAAATATCGTTCCACTGGCCTTAGCCTACTTTAACGTTGCCACTGGCAACCAAGTTGGTTACAGTCAAACTCAAGTCCTCCCCTCAAGGGACACTCAAATTAATCAATTAAGACAAAAACAAAAAAGGAAAATAAAAATAAAATAAAAACAACATAAACTTTCATTCAAAATAATAAGTTTACAAAATAAATACAAACAAAAAAAAAGTCTTAACGGACAAAATAAAACAAAAAGAAAAGCATGAATCTAACCAAAGAATCACAGCAAAAAAAAATTTTTTGTCAAAAAAATTTATAAACAATAAGACTTGTTCTTAAGTTCCTGAGTCTAAAGTATAAAATAAAATACTTAAAATATACTGGCCAATTAATATAAAAACTAAATTAGGAACATAAATAACTAAAAGGAAAATTAAAAAATAAAAATAAAAAAAATAAGAAAGCTGGGGAGTTTTCTTTATTTGATGCAGACTAGAGGATAACTTTTTAGACAATTATCCCAGAACCGACCTCGTTGTTGAAGGTGACTTGTGGGAGATGAAGCTTCCTTTTGGGGATGTCGAAGGAGGCGGTGGCAGTCGTCGCTCCTGAGCAAGCAGTCGACGATCGGGGTTGAAGCTGTTGGGTTGACTGGTTCGTCTGCCCTTTGACCGTCCCACTTGCTTTTCTGTAGACTTCAAGAACCAGCTTGTTCCCACACGTTCTAAAAAATATCGAAGTTAAAATTGAACCTTTTAATGCTATTTTTGATGATAAAGAGGTTAAGGAAAAGAGGTTAGGAAAAGATATTCTTACTTAATTAGCTGAAGGATTTCCTCTTCTTGTAAAGTGACGACGTTCGTTTTCCCGACGAAAATGACGTAGTCGCCGGGCCGTAAGCCTCCCTGATCTGCCGGAAGCCCTGATTCAACCCTTTCCACTCTGAAAATAAAAACGATCTGATTATTTCGAAGGTCCAGAAGCTTCTTCAGGAGGAATTTGAAGGTGGATTTTTACCTCGGCGGGTGGGTCCAGGCGATCGAGAATCCGTAGCTGGATCCATGTTGCCTACTCAGGGTTTTCGTTGTCGTGAATGGAGTCCGCCCCAATTTTGGACTTCCCGGAGCCGGAAGTTCTTCCGGCGGGTCTAGCTCAAGGTGCCTCAAAAATATCTGATCCTCATGAACTAAAAAAAAATTATTTACTTATTTTTTATTTTCTAAATATTTTACCTTTTTCCATCTCTTTTTTGCCGATTTTCTCCGCCTTTCTTTAGCTAAAAATTAAAGCAAAAATTTAAAAATCAATAATTTTATAATAAAAGAAATACTCACGAGTTTCAATCGGTCCTACTATGGAGCTGTCAACGCTTATCAACTCTTCTACACTTGATTCCGACTGGTTGGCCATTGTTTCTGTAAAAATTTTTTTTTTGTAATTAGAATATTTTTAGGGAAGCATGGAGGGTAATACAATAATTTGTCTTTAAAAAAATTACCTTGGTTGGTCCAGACGTTCTCCGAATTTGTCATCGCTGGCGCATTCCGCGTCCGCCCTGCGCTTTGGGAGAGGAGCCGATACCAGCCGGAGATTTCCTATGAAAATAAATTAAAAACATAAATCAAAAGGGATAAAAATAACGAAGAAGCCGTAGTTTAAAACTTTTAAACCAATTTCAAGATTGAAAATAATTCCATTACGTGAATAGAAAACTTACTTTTTTAGCGACATTCTTCACGGCAAACGACATACAACCGAGAAACTCGCTTTTCCTATAAAAATAGAAAAAAAAAATTATTTCCTCAGAATCATTATTATTTGTTTATTATCTATCCCTTTTGGAAAAAGTTAAAAAGAGTGATTTTTTTAGCGCTTTTGTCACGAGGCGAACAACGAAACTGGTTCAAGGGCATTTTTTGTGCATTCTTGAATGGGTCCAACGGCGAAAAACGTTTTTTACATAATAAGGGAGGAAAAAATTCCATAGAAACGTAAAAATTGACAGCCATGAGATTTTGGCGAAAGCCCCCTCGGCCTAAAAAAAAGGCCCCTGTCAAATAAAACGTCACTTTTTCGGTCTTTCGATTTTGAATTACGAAGAAAATTAAGTTTTCGAATTTGATATTCGCGGCGTCCCTCACTTTGGATGAAAACGGAGGGGGGGGGGGGGGGTCGTTACACGCGGGCCAAGTGGAGAAACGAGGCACGCGATGTCCGGAGAAAGCAGAGGGATGGAAATTACTCGAAAAGGAAGCTACGCCGAGCTTCAGATATTGAAATTGAACAAATCTTTATGATTCAATTATTCAAAAAACGATAACCAAATTTTTATTCAACCCTCATTTTCCTCAAAATAAAATTGGGGTCCGAAATTCGACAAAGTCATGGTTGACCACTGACCTACGGAGAACTTGTTTGATCCCTACGTGAAATTACCGGCCACTCTAGGCTTTATGTACATCCAAATACCATTAAAACAATGCGCTCAAAAATAATCTAATACATACAAAAATAAAAAAAAATTCTCTACAATTTTTAACTTACACATGCTCTCCTATCTCTAATCGTTTGGGTGCTTAACTCCGTTGAAAATCAATATCTATTTTTTTTCCAAAAAAGGCCAATAAAAAAAAATATTTTCCATCATAACGCCTAAACAGTCAACACTAAGTGAAAAATAAGCTAAAATCAAATCGTCGAAAATTAAATTTCCCATCTAAAGAGTATAATACCAATTTTAAAAATTTGAAGATCTTACCAATACAGGCAAAATTAAAAACTTAAAACGGACAGATTTCCGCCATTTCCGCGAATTTTTAAAAAAGCTCTCGACATTTTCAATTTTAACACGAAAGGAAATTCTGTGAAAGGTAAATACCGGATAAAAATTGCGGCCATAACGTTCAAATTTTGATGAAAAACTGGCGACTAAAGAATTTTCCATTAATGGGTCCAGAAGACCCTTTCCCAAAAAGCGTATATGGAGGGTAATATAACTTTTCTGTGTGAAAGTTAAAGAAAAATTAAATTCTTCAAAGTAAAAGGTTCAATTTTTATAAAACTTCAAAAAATTAGAATCAGCTTTTACTTTTTTTTATATAAAAAGTTAAGAGGGAAGAAAAAATGTATAAAAATTTCAAATTAACTTTTTTGTTATAAAAAGATAAAAGGTTGTTTGATTTATGAAAAGCGACAGCGACGTTCCAGATTTTTTTTCAGGCAGGAAGTCGTTTAAAATGGATAAATAGTGGACGGAAGACTCGCGTGCTTTTACCGCTACGTTGTCCGGGGTGAGATAACAGCTTTGCTAGGGACAGAATTCATTATGGAGGGTCGTTTTATTAATGCTTTTAAGCCTAACGCTTTTTTTAAGGGTTAAAAACTTGGAAATGACCGGATGCTGTATCGATCGAATAATCTCGACACTTTTTATGCTTACGTGGATCTTTCGTTGGGCTCTCATCGTGAAGGACACACACGCACGAATAAGGGAGTTGGGGGTGGAAATTTTTTTTTAACTTTGAGGCGGCGGGTGAAAAACGCGGTGGGTTTTCTTCGGGGGGGACGGTGTTTTCTGTTGGAAGCCCGCTCGGCCGACTGCCTTCGCCCCCCTTTCCCGCTCTGTCCGCCTCCCGGGGGCCGCGCGCACGCATTGATCTATACAACCAGCATCCTTCTACCCCAACATTCCCACCCTCCGACCCCGAAAAAAACCTCAAGTTTCACTACCCTACATTTACACCCCCGACACTCAGCACGTGATCCTTGACTAAGTTTTTCTTTTAATTAACTCCCTTTTTTTTAGACTTACCCAACAAAAAGATTAAAATCGTTACAGCCAGAGGTCTTATTCTGATTTACTTGTACCTAGAAACGCATTTTTTTTTAACTCATAACTCATAAGCGTCAATCTATCCTTATTATTAAGGAAAGTGAGGGTTGAAGCTGAGGCAAATACTAGGTGTTCAAAATGCAACTCGGCTAAAATCTACAAAATTCAAATTTACCCTGTGGCTGAGTTTCAAATTGTAGGAAATTTAATTTTCTATAAATTTGTACTTAATTATTTTTTTCTAGGATGCACCATTTTCGGAAAATAATTTTTTTTAAATAAATTTATCTTGAAAACAGTGCGTCCTAGAGAAAAAATGAATAGAATAAAAATTAAAGAGAATTGAATTTCCAACTGATTTTATTTAGTGCATTTTTCAATATCTGTAACGGTTTACGATTTACAAGCCTTTAAAAATTAACCTTCTTAATGGTTATACTTCAATAACCCTTACACGGAGAAGGTCAACTTTTGATGGACTTTAACGCCTAAAATGTTCAAAATTTTGAAAAAATGAACTACTAGGTGTACAAAATGAAACTCGGCTAAAATCTACAAAATTCAAATTTACCCTGTGGCTGAGTTTCATTTTGTACACCTAATACATCTTAGAAAACCGTCGAATGACCCCTATTTTTCAATTGAAAGTTCATAATTTTGATAATCTAATGGGAAAAGGAATTTCCTCAAATAAAAATAGCAGTTGAAAATAAATTAGGCACCCTATAACGGCAGCTTAAATAATTTATTGGCAATTACCAAATTCCCGTGAGCCTTGACCCTTAGGTTTTACTTATTCAGTTGGCGCTGGGTGAGGAGGAAGGGCCGGGAAAAAATTTCAGTTCTGGACCGTCTGGGAAGCTTATAAAGCCGTACGTTTCAACCCCCGCCGCCTTCCGAACCCATTCGGCCCCCGACATGCGACTTTATGATCCAACAAACGTCTCCTTCTTGCATTTTTCAACTTTCACCCTAAGATATACGCCCGGAAAAGGAAGATCCGGAGATTAAAGTTTAAAAAAAGGAAGAAAGCCCCTTTCTTTTTCTTCCAACTTTTCTTCTGACGTTTACGACGGAGATATGGAGAGCAGCACCGCGAATAGGCACCACAGAATACAACAATAAAAGATATCTCAATGGGCAGGAAGATTTTATAAAAATTTGGTAAAAACTCGAGTCAATGAAGCGATCCGGAAAAAACTGGCGGCGGACGACACCACAGATGGGAAGGCTCTCTTTTAAAAACCGAGTATGGAAGGTAATACAATTGCTTTGTACCCACCGGAGTTTGAAACTCCTGGAGCATGCGTAGAAGGATTTGCACGTCTATGACTTCAGATTTGACGGACAAACGATGTGAACGACGTCAAATTTGACGTCCAAATCGTTCTGCGCATGCTACGGGAGTTTCTAACCAGTGGTTGGAACAAAGCTAACAACTTCTCTTTGAGAAACTTGCGTCTGCCATTGGTCAGTTTGCATTAATCTCTCTAGATCGCACCACTGTCAAAAATGTAAAAATGAATTTTCTCTCACCTGTTTCCTCGGTCTCTATGCCATGCTGAGATCAATATTCTTCGCTCAAAATCCTCGTCGTTCACTTCAAGGCTGAATTTAGTATCGAATCTCGGAGAGGACGAGTCTTTTCTCACGCAGGTCCGGTGGAACGTCCGTTCCCCAGAGGTCGGAACCATGCTCACCTGGAGAACGCGAAAATTAAAATTAATCGACCTCAAAATAACAATAATTTTCTTTAATGAAAAGGCCATATTAAATATAATCCGGGTCAGCGAATCGTGACGTAGAAGGGAGGCTAATGGCTAACCGCAGGAGGTTTCTTTGGATGAGCACTCAATTTCCTTGAGGCCGTTGATTACACGCTTCGTTAAAGCGATATTCATACACCCCTTTTCTTATTCCATAATTGATTTTAATCCTCACTTTTTGACCGTGATGGAAAAAACGTTTTGAGAGCAATTTTACGGTTTTTCTTTACCTTGATGTAAGCGTTGCACGTCCCGGTACTTGATGGGTGAAGTCCTCTCCCTCGAACGACTGTAAAAGACAATTAACTATTGAAATTTTTTAAATATTATCTCTTTACCGTGAATCGTAAGTAACCCGGCGTTGAAATAGATGTTCACTTCGATTTCTCCTTGTTTGGATATCGAGCGTAGCGGGGTTCGTTTACTAGGTGAATAGACGAGGCACCTTCTCGACCTAGAAGGCCCTTCGGAGCTCGTAGGGCTACAAGTCAAACTCGTCGAGCCTAAACTGGAAACGGCGTCTTCATCAGATTCGATCTTGGAAGATGGCGAGAAGGACCAAGTTTTGGCTGAAATCGGACTCGGGTTGAGCGGTCGTGCCAAATCTTCAGGAGATGGTATGCCAGTCGGTAAAGTAAGTAGACTGACAGCTGGACGGCGAAGTTTGCACAAAACGGCGGGGCTTTCAAACGGACTAGGAATACCGTCGGGTAACGTTAGGCATGATCGAGCGATCTTCCGTGCACTTTCGCCATCTTCAAGTCCACCGTTCCACTTCCTTCTTCGTATCACCTTTTGACGCCTCAGCTGAGAAGGCTCCTCCATCGAATTCTCCTCATAGTTTAACAAAAACTCTTTGAAATTACGATCGAATATACTTTTAGTGTCTTTTTCGTTGCAGACGTTGAGGTAGTTGAACTGTCTCGCTAAAGGTGAGACTTCGGGAGATTTCCAGAGACGTTGGGCGATCTCTCGACGTACGGCCGCACCTCGAGAAGTAATGGGAGTGTTTAAAATTATTTCTTTTTCTTCTTGCTTCAACGGTATCTCTTTATGATCTAATTCGACCGGACTTGGTGATTGATCTACGCAGTAAAGACTCGGAGAATCCGCTATCGACATTAAGCTTTGAGTCGCACGAATGGGGTAAGGAGAATATTCGATTTGAAGAGTCGATTTTGCCGAATCCAACGAAAATTTTGACGCGGACATCCATGCCGCGCATTGGTTTTCGATGCAGGGTTGCTTCCTCGTTTTCCCGATGTCGGACTGGCGTCTTTTCAAGCTCCTCCGCCCTTCCAGAGGAGGTGTATCGCCGTAGTAGTTGCTGACGTCTCTCAAAGCCGACGAGTCCAAACGCACATAAACATTTGAACTCTTGAAAAAAAAAAATAATGAAACAATGTCAAAAACAAATTTCCATGTACTTACATGGGAGTTCTCTTTTCCGGTGGAACGACGTCTCGGCTTCCTGTAGCGGCAGCAGTTCGGCTCCTCACGCTTCTGTTGGCAGACAGCCCACTTCAACATGTCACTGAAACAAGCGAATTCCCACGTTAAAAACAAAAATCAGCCAATTAGTCGAAAAGGTTTTTTCGGTTTTAATTATTCACCCCACGAAAACAATATGGTAATTGGAGGGTTATAACGTCTTTCCACCCCATGAGAAATGCACTTGTCCGGGGGTTGAAAAATTATTGAGGAAGTCATCGCAGTTGGCAAGCTTGAGTTTAATTAAGAAAATCGATCGATTGCCGAAAAGTCATCTAAATAGAGACTTCCGTTTTTCAACAGGTGCTTTCTCTCCGCTTTGCAGGTGAGTCTTACAGGTGCCATTGTTTTCAAGACGCCTACAACTAGGACCGTTGCGATGTCCACTTTTGATAAAAACAACGACAATCTTAAAAAAAGTTTCCCACAATCTCAAAAAAAATGTTCCCACAATCTTAAAAAAATCGTTACAGATCGATTTCTGACTCAGATATCCACCTGGCAGTTCCCACCTGCGGATAAATCACCGGTAACGATATGTTAATGATCCCGAATTAGCGTATTAACGTCCGATTAACGTAACTAGATTTTGGAGGGAAGTTTTTAAGGAAAGGTGGGCCTCGGTTTTACCTGCGAAAAACGTAAACAAGGGGGTCCAACCGATAAATCAGACCTTTTGAAACTAGATTCGCTAAGGAAAACGGAGCAGATGCTGGCCCAGATGTTTTCCTTACGGTATTTGCATGAAAAAGGGCAAAGACAAAAAGTAATGAAGGGGTTTCGTATTTTCGGACATCGAAACCACAAAACCCTCCCCATTATTAGCCTCGCACGCGTTGAATCTCGTCTTACCGACACCGCCCACTTTTCAAGACGTCAAACCCTTCAAGGGGGTTCTTCGTAACTGGTTGCCCGGAGGGGAACCGGAAAAATGCGAAACCGTTTCTGTTGCTAAACCGACAATGGCCTCCTTTCGGCCTTTTTATGATTGGCAGACCGCATCTGCTAATCAATACCGAAAAGATTTGAAAATTTTAGGGGTTCCGTTAACGACTTTTTTACTACCTTCACGCCTGCAAAGATCATTCTCCAGGTGAAGATAAATTGAAATTGTTTTTTCTTCCGGATGTTTATCTAGGTCGAAATGCGAAACTAGATCTAGGGGAGATCGAACCCTGCGTTCGGCAGGACCCCTGGATTCCCACACGGGCTAGAGGTCCCCTCTGAGAACGAATTTCGCCCTCCATACTACAAAGAGGGAGAACTTCATCAAAACATCGAAACGATCCCATTTCGCGAAGACAAATACGCACCACAAAAGCCAACATCTCGAAAGATGCGCCAAAAATATAAAATAATTGGGAAAAACTCTAGAACCTCAAGAAACAAAAGGGATTGTTAGGAAGGCCGTAAAGAGCCCCCCGACAGGCAACCTCAAAATAGGAAAAGATCAATGATCAATTTTCCTCTTCCTGGGTTGACTCTCTCCCAAAGACTGGAGGGTATTACACTAACTTCTCTTCAAGAAAGCTTGATGAAGTATCTCGGTGCTGCTCTGCTATCGTCGAAATGTCACTGAATATTGCGATAGGATCACCTTTTTCCAAGGTAACGCTGTTTTCCTTTTTCAAACAAAAGAGAAAGAAAAAGGGGTAAACAATAAAAACAGACGACCCGCTGGGATTGGAGTTGTAGGATTGAATGAGGCAATATTTCATATTTTACCCCATGGGAGACCCAAAACCGAAATTCCAAAAACTTTTCCCGACAAAAGAATTTCGTTTTTATTTTAAAAAGTACTTGTTGAATTTTTCCTTTAATAGTAGATAGTATTTTTGAATTGAAGGGTACTCCATAAGATGCCATTGAGGGCCGTCTTCTTCCCCTTTAAAAAAATGGATATGTCAGGTTTGACGTATCAATTGTTCGGTGGAAGCCAGGTGATGTTCCCAAAACCGATACAAACATCGATTAAGAGTGAAGGGCGACGAACATTTCCAAATCAAACTTTGCAAAAGTTGGTAAATGACATCTTCCGCAACGGGAGAAAATTGAAAATCGAACCCGAAGGCGTCAACGTCTCCCCCTCGAACCTTCCTTCCTACAAAGAGAGAATCCCAGGGGTGGGAAAGGTCGGAACTAGTACGTTACTTACCCCTTAACTTTTACAACATAATACGATCTCTCCCCTTTTTTTCTTTCTTTTTTTTGTGTCTGTGCCTCCACAGATTACCGCTAAACAAGAGCGCCAGGTATAAAGAAAAAAAGTGTAGCAATCTGAAGCAAAAAAAGTAGAAGAGGCTTAAAAAAATTCTGTAAGGATTTATATCTTTTAGATTAGCATTAGAAAAGTTTTTTTTTCTCGTTCTCCGCAGTTGAATCGGGGAGACAAATTTTAGCCGTGGGGTGAATCCGGAAAAAAAGACCTTTTAAAATGGCTGTGATAAGAGATGGCTTCTGAAACAGCTGGACCCCCGAAGAAGCAGTCACACCTTTGGATCATTGATGCCCAGATAAACACGAAAGGCTGATTTTGGACCTTTTGATTGTGTACGCTTCTTCACTGGTCTAACCAGAAAACTCAAATTGTGTCAGCTATGGCCAAGTCTACAGCCAGGTCTGCAACTGGGGTTTCCGCGACAAAACTTGTTTCTTCTGCCAAAAACTAAGGAACCCCTAAAAATCGGGTAAAAAGGGTTGCTCACGCTCGAAAACAGAAATAAAAAGGTTTTTTCTAGGTCGAAAATCGGGTGAAAAAGGCGGCTTAGCCGCCAATGACTGCGCAAAGGCTCACGAAAATTAGCATTTCTTTGCCAATAAACAAATATTAGGTGTACAAAATGAAACTCGGCCAAAATCTACAAAATTCAAATTTACCCTGTGGCTGAGTTTCATTTTGTACACCTAATAAATAAAATTGTAGGAAATAATTCTCTATAAATTTGCACTTAATTTTTTTTTCTAGGATGCACCATTTTCGGAAAATAATTTTTTTTAAATAAATTTATCTTGAAAACAGTGCGTCCTAGAGAAAAATGAATAGAATAAAAATTAAAGAAATTAAATTTCCAACAGATTTTATTTAGTGCATTTTTTCAATATCTGTAACCGGTTTACGATTTACAAGCCTTTAAAAATTAACCTTCTTAATGGTTATACTTCAATAACCTTCTTACACGGAGAAGGTCAACTTTTGATGGACTTTAACGCCTAAAATGTTCAAAATTTTGAAAAAATGAACTACTAGGTGTACAAAATGAAACTCGGCTAAAATCTACAAAATTCAAAACCCTGTGGCTGAGTTTCATTTGTACACCTAGTAGGTTAAGATTGAAGCCTGATTTCTGCTCTACGGCAGGTCAAAATCAATTCTCACCGAAAAAAAAACTTTTTTCCCATTGGTCAGTAGCATCCTGTTTATTTTGTGTCATTGAAATACTCCCACAACAGAAAGCCATCGTGTCAGTTAGATTTTACAAAACTCATCGAAAAGCCATAACATTTCCATTCGGCCATGAATTCTTTAGTTTGTAAAAAATGTGGCATTTTGGACTTTGTCAACAGATTGAAGCACAATGGTCGTTACAATAGACGGAAAAAATTGAATTCGTCAGAGCGGAATTTTACTTGAAAGGAAATCGAAGAAAAGGTGACCTGGGTGTGACCAATTTAAAGTACCTGGATTCGTGCTCAGTTTTCGCGGGTTCGGTTAAAAGATCAAGTGGAATTCGAGGGGGAGTCCGTCTAGACCGAAAGTGTTGAAGGTCAGTCGCGACGGCTAGACGTTATCCCGACAATAATTCTCCCTTTCGCCTTCTTTTACGACCCTTTTAAGGGGTAAAAAAGGAGGAAAAAAACCAGAGCGAAATTGTATTAAAGAGGGTGACTACTTGCAAGACCGGTCATCTGTGTAGGGGAGAAGGGAGAAGCCTTTTCGGGGGTTCGAAACGGTTTCTCACCTTAAACCCACCTAACTTCCGCTCGAGCTCTTAAATCACCGGAATCCTGGAAACGCCTGACAATTTACCCTACCTACTAACTTTCCCTTTATGTACTCAACCTTATTTATTAGCTAACGTGAAAAGGGGAATTTTTCTATAAATCTAAACCAAATACAATGGAACGAAAATGATAGTCCCATTCTAATCCTCAATAAGGCACCTTATACACAACGACAAAAGCGAATGAAATTTATCACATTTTGGTCGCTTTGAAAAAGAGTCCTCGAGAGTAATACATGAAAACCCACAAATTTTAAGGACAAAGTTGGTTTTGAGGAAAACTTTTTTTTTAAGTGTATCACCTACAGCAGCATCTGCGGAGGACCAAGCACTGTGACAAATCCTCCCATCGAACTTTTTAAAGCGTACCGCCCTTTTTTTTAACTATTTTTTCAAACAAAACGTTTGACCGGTTTTATATTTGTGATTTACTGCGAGGGACGCTTGAATGGACACCGCGGCCCCGAGGCTACGTTTATGTCCGCAGATTTGTTTCACCCCTTTTCATTGCGGGAGGGTGGACAGTTTTCAAGGGACTGTTTTAAACGGTTTCCTAAGCCTATGAATATTTCAGTTTTCGGGGTACCTTTTTTTGTGTCCGACTACTCCGATCGCATATGGCGCAAAGTGTATTTTCGGTATCTTGATGTAATACGACCATCAGCTGCAGATGGGCGGGAGGGGAGGAACTTTTTTTTCGCCCCCCTTCTTTATAGAAGTCTTAAGGCGGACCTTTTGTTCGGGAAGACGCGTGCTGGGGAGTCGACAGCTGCGAGTTCCAAGTTACGCTTTTTCTTTTTTTAAAAAATCCTTAAAATTAACCAATCTTCAAATATTTAATTTATTCTTGAAATCGTTTTAACCCTTATTGGCCCCCGCTAATGGGATCTCAAACCGCACTCTTGGACCCAGTCGAGCGAAACTCCCCGAAAAAGGGTGACCTTTGATCTAGAAAAAGATAGGGAAGGAGAGAAGAAATTAACATTAGAATGAATCCTCACCCTTGGGAAATGGCGTTCTTTACCTATCGTAAATCATCAGAAACCCCCCCTTTAGAGACGTAAAAAAAGGAACTTTATCCAATTTTAAGTTTGAGACGATTTTTCACGGTCAGCGAGGGGAGACCTGGACGTCCTTGGCATTCTGGACGAGAAAACAATCCGACCATTGTTTTAAACGCATGAAAGAAACACCCTTTTCGCTCAAAGCCCACTGTCTTATGTTCAAACACACTGAAAAGGAAAGAACAGCGAAATGGTACAGAAGCGAAAACATCATCACACCCATTGCTTAAGATTTGGCCTGATAAGGGTCAATGGTCTGTATCCGTCACAACAAATCTGGAACCCCAGAGTGGGCGCCTTCGAATCTCTCAGCTGCCTTTCTGCTGTAAAGGAGTGAACGGTCTTATCTTCTGCTGTTCAGAAGTGGAAGGTGTTATCATCTGCTGTTCAAGGAGTGAACTTCAGCCGTTCAGGAGAACCTTCTGCTGTTTAGAACAGTCTTATATTCTGCTGTTCAAGGAGGACAGTTATCTGCTGCCGTTCAAGGGGTGAACAGTCTATCTTCTGCTGTTCGAGGATGAACGGTCTCATCTTCTGCTATTCAAGGAGTGAACGGTCTTATTCTGCTGTTCGAGAGTGAACGGTCTCATCTTCTGCTATTCAAGGAGTGAACGGTCTTATCTTCAGCCGTTCAAGAGAAACTTTATTTCTGCTGTTTAAGGAATGAACGGTCTTATCTTCAGCCGTTCAAGGAATGAACAGTCTTATATTTGCTGTTCAAGGAGTGAACAGTCTTTGCTGTTCAAGGAGTGAACGGTCTTATCTTCTGCTGTTCAGGAGTGAACGGTCTATTCTGCTGTTCGAGGAGTGAACGGTCTTATCTTCAGCCGTTCGAGGAGAGAACAGTCTCATCTTCTGCTGTTCGAGGAGTCAACGGTCTCATCTTGCCGTTCAAGGAGTGAACAGTCTCATCTTCTGCTGTTCGAGGAGACGGTCTTATCTTCAGCCGTTCAAGGAGAGAAAGTCTCTGCTGTTCGAGGAGTGAACAGTCTTAGGGCTGTCTATCTGCCCTGGCTGTAACCGTAGTTATCAAACTCTTTTCAGGAGATCCTGAATCTGCTGATTGTCCACTATATCATTATAAGGAAGAAGCAGTTATAGGTCTCAGGAGCAAACTGGAGATGGAGGCAAGGAACTCGGAGGTAGGAATGGTGAAAGTGATTGAGCAAAACAAGATCAACAGAGGTATAATGATATTACACTGGTATCACATGAAGTTTTTGACTCGCCAACACCCTATTCGGACCTGCGCCCCCCTAAACACACTCAGTTTAGTAACGGTAATCGAATTAGGGTCCCTTTTCACTCCATTATGAACGCTTTAATAAAAATTTATTTAGAGGCCGCCCGAGCCCTCATTACAAAAAGCGTCGACGGGTGATGGAGCGTCACAAATGACCATTCCGGGGGCCGCGTCGACCCCCCCCCCCCCTCCCACACGACAATAGGACATGCAAATCCCCGCGCTCGCCGGATTAGACAAAGTCAATACTAGAACAACCTCTTCATTCAATTGTTAAAACGACATTTAGAAAATGTTACATAATCCCTTTTTATTTTATTCTTCAGGGGATAACGGATAGTTCGGAAATTTTTTTTTCTTTTAACTTTTTTTTTCGCGTCCCATTGATACTTTTGACGTTTGAAAAGACAAAGCGAGGCGTAAGGTTTTTTTCATTACCAAAGGGTGAACACAAAAGGATCCTTTTTCACGTCAATCGATTCCGCTACGTAATCGAGTAGGAACGAGGAACATCCTATTTTTCGGCGTTATTGAAGGGTATACGAAAAGGGGATTAAGGACGTGAAATAGAAAAGACATTGAAGAAAAAACGTACAGGGAACCAATTTTCCCATTATTTAAATCAATTGTTTGGAAAATTGAGTCCCGTGATTAGAAGAATCACTGTGGTGTAATTTGAGTTCGGAAAGGCGTGTCCGAAGACTTGAAAACCGTCAACGGTGAAGGGCAGTTGCCCTGGATGCGGGCTTGTTTACCGCAAAACTATTTTTTCGGTTTTATGACACGACGGGTGGGCTGCAATCGAAATGGGGCAGAAGATGCGGGACATCTAATGACCCTTAAAAGTCAAATGGAATCAGCTCAATTGCGAGGAGTACACCCGGCAGGAGGCATGTCCTTGGTCATTGATCAAAGACATTGACCAGTGGCACTGACCAATGGTATGACCAATGACCATGAAGGTTCACATCCATAATCGCGCAGACGATCCCTTCTTCCCTAAACCGAAATTACACTCTAGCACCCAGGTGACATTTACGACCTTTTGGGGTTCTCTTTCGTCCATATCAGATTCTTCAAATATTTTGATCCTACTGCTCTTAATTTAAAGATGACATTTTTTGGCCAAACTATTGAGACCTTCAACGACCCTTTTAGGGCACTTAATGACCCTTTACGTCCCCAACTCTTTTAGATTTTCATCAAAAACACCATCCCAGTTAGTATTAATTAAACCCAGAGTACCTAATTTTTGTTGTGAGTGAAATGAGGTGATTCCTCCGACTTGAAGGCATATGTCTTCCAAGATAAGAAACAATTAACTTCGCATCAAGTTTCATAAAAGAACATCTGCCGGAATATATTTTTTTTAAGCTCAACAAGTAGGTACTCGAAAATATTTCGAATTTTTATTTTCACTATTCGTATTGTGTTTATTTTTATAAAGGTCACCTTTTGTAGGGACCACCACTAATTACAGTTCAGTCGACTTCCAGGTCACCCTCCTAGCACACCTTAATTCTATCCCAGATATCACGCCAATATAATTAAAACTAAATATTAGGTGTACAAAATGTAACTCAGCCACAGGGTAAATTTGAATTTGTAGATTTTAGCCGAGTTTCATTTTGTACACCTAGTAGTTCATTTTTTCAAAATTTTGAACATTTTAGGCGTTAAAGTCCATTAAAAGTTGACCTTCTCCGTGTAAGAAGGTTATTGAAGTATAACCATTAAGAAGGTTAATTTTTAAAGGCTTGTAAATCGTAAACCGTTACAGATATTGAAAAAATGCACTAAATAAAATCTGTTGGACATTTAATTCTCTTTAATTTTTATTCTATTCATTTTTTCTCTAGGACGCACTGTTTTCAAGATTTATTTAAAAAAAAAATTATTTTCCGAAAATGGTGCATCCTAGAAAAAAATAATTAAGTACAAATTTATAGAGAATTAATTTCCTACAATTTTTATTTATTAGTGTACAAATGAAACTCAGCCCAGAAATTTGAATTTTGGAGATTTTAGCCAATTTATAAAATGAATGAATGAATGAATGAAAAACTTTTATATTTACAGAAAAATGTATATACAGAAAAACAAATTAAAAAAGAAAAAGTAATCTTACATGGTAAATTAATACCGTCTGTAGGAGTATGTATCTATCTGTATGAAAACTTAAAAAAGAAAAAGAAAATTAAATAAAATAAATTAAAATAAATTGCATCCGGTTTGAGTAAAATTAAAAGTTAAATTCTTCCACAAGTTCTTTCCTGTATTCCAATGCTATTTTTGTAAATTTTATTAATCCCGAGCAGTTTTTTGAATTAAGGAGGTTAATTAGGTCTGACCTCAAGATTCGTGCTGAACCCAGCTCCGCTACTCTGAACTCCGCAAGTGTTGTGCACTCCGCTAAAAAGTGGAAGACATCTTCTCTTAGAGCCGAGTTACACAAAGAGCAGCGATCAACTTCTCTGATTGGAGAATAATTCAGGTAGAGCATTTCAGTTCTCAGTTTGAATAGCCATTTGATATCTCCGTTTGACAGATCAAAATTCGGTTTAGAGTTTGTTAGTTTGAAGGGACATAAGGAATGGTTTAGGTCACGGTACAGCAGAAATCTGGTCGAGTCGGTCGCCCTCTGAATGTTAATTTCTTTGTATTTTAAACGAATATTGGCTTCGAGACGGGGAAATTGTTTTAACCAACTGGCAACATTTTGTTGAGAAAATGTGAAACGTAAATTATAGTCAACAGCCAAGACATTTAAAGCTTTAAACCAAGAAACGTTACGCTTAATAGTTTCCCTTGCCATAATATTCGGGAGACGGTGATCGGGTAAGGAGAGAGCACGAGTAACGTAGGTTAGATGAAGTTTTAGCGTAAATAAAAAAAGAGGATCAACAGCTGTTTCTAAATAAATCATATAATTGGGTGTGAAAGCCGGGAGACCAAAGATTTTGCGTACAAACAGGCGCTGACAGCTCTCAAGCAATTCAAATGGCTGGAAGCCCCATACCTGACCCGCATAGCATAACATGGACCTACAAACCGCGCGAAAAATATTGAATTTGCTGTTGGCAGAGACGAGAGGGTTTGCAATGAGGCGGGACCAGATCGAGTTTATGGCATACTTTGAAGAAGTTATTTTAGATTTGAAGTGGGGAAATAGCGACAGTTTTGGCGTGAAAATCATACCCAAGTACTTATATTCATTAACCACCTCAATTTGGGTCTGCTTATAGTACCATCGCTCCTTCCTCGCAAATCTGCCACCTCGACGAAAGATCATTATTTTTGATTTATCCAAATTTACGGTCAACTTCCATTCTTGGCAGTATCGCTCGATCGAATCAATGTTTTTTGTAGAGTATATGGCGAGTCAGCCAGAATCACGATGTCGTCAGCATACAACAACATTTTTATGAGAGTATGTCCGATACGAATACCATAGTCGAGGTAACTTGGGAGATCGTCAACAAACAGGGAGAATAAAAGCGGACTTAAAATGCATCCCTGCCTCACCCCGGTTTCAACAGAAAAAAATTCCGAGATATTGGATTTACTTTTGACTGCCGAGCATGCCTGTAAGAAAAGCGACTTTAAAATACTAAGGATTTTAGACGAGAACCTGAGATTAGAGAGTTTCTGCAACAGCAGCACTCGATCAACACTATCAAAGGCAGCTTTAAGGTCGACAAAAAGGCGTAAGTTTTAGACTTGGGCACGTTTTGGCGAAGGTGAACAATGGAGGAGAGAGTGAAAATATGGTCCACCGTTGAGTAGCCCCGCCTGAAGCCTGCTTGAAATTCGCTCAGAATGTCCTTTTTTTCTACAAAATTTATAATACGGTTTAGGATGAGACTTGAGAAAATTTTAGCAATTGCATCAATGCAGGAAATACCCCTATAATTTGAAGGGTCATTTCTATCTCCTTTTTTGAACAACGGAAAAATTACAGACATGCCAAACGTAGATGGAACGAAGCCAGACTCAAAAATTTGGTTAAAGAATTGCAGCAGCTTCTCAAAAAAGCTTCCAGGTGCATGCTTGTAAAATTCATAGGGGATGCCATCTTGCCCTGGGGTTTTTTTTCTTTCAGAGTAGAGAGAACTGCTTTCAATTCCTCCAATTCAAAGGGGGCATCCAGATCTTCATCTTGCAGCGGAGGAAACTCAGAAATCAACGCTAGAGACTGACCTGAGGAGCAACTATTAAGCAGAGTTTGAAAGTGGGAAACCCATGTAGGTGCATCGATGCAGCCTCCGCTGTTGGACCCCCAGGCTTTGAATTGGCCAGCAGCCAGAACTCCTTTGCATCTTTGACTGCCACAAAGGACTTAGCCGAGTTTTCATAGAATTCCTTCTTTTTATTGAAGATAAGATATGAAAGGCTTTTTTAGCACCAACATATTCTCGTCTAACCACACACGAGCTGGATTTTCTATAGAGATTTAGAAGAGCAAAAACTTTCTTTCTTGATTTGAGGCACTCAAAGTCAAACCACTCGGCTTTACGGAATGTATGCATAAAATTGTTAGGTTTGAGTGGCCAGGATGCCTTAATGGCCTTTTCAAAAAAACTATGGCTAAGTGAGGGTTCCGACGGAACCCTTTCCAGCCATTTACTAAGGTTCTCTCTATAAGATTGACGGAAATCCGCCGACCACAACATTTTTTGTACTAACGTAGGATCAGGCTGAACAGACCTAGATTTCAGCAATAATTCAAAGCAAATTGGCAGATGGTCGGAAAACGTTTCCTGAACAACTCTAAAATTGACAATTGACGTTTCGAGATCTAAAGAGGCAACACAGTAGTCGACCGTAGAACTGCCATTACCACCAACAAAGGTAAACTCACCAGGGTAATCGGCGTTAGTCCGCCCATTTAGCACAAATAAATTATTGTCTGAGCAGAACTCAATCAGCTTAGAACCGTTAGAGTTTAAAACCATATCTTTAGCCTTCCTTAACGAATATAAATCAGACTCCAAAACTAAGTGTTTTGGAAGACTTTGAAGAGCTGCGATTCTGGCGTTAAAGTCCCCAGCTAAGACAAACTTAGTCGATGGGTATTGACTAACTAGGTTTTGGATCTTATCAAAATCTGAATTCCAAAACCGGCGAGGAGGGGGAAAGGTAAATAGGGATTAGGTTAATAACAGAAACAGGTGTGGTTATGGTTAAAAAAGTACAATCAAACAGGATATCAAATTTAATGTATCTACTTAAAGAACTTTTGAATGCTATAATCGAGCCTTGCTTGGCCCTTCCTACTAATGATTCTCTCACTGCCGGAATAAATTTATAGGAATAATCTCGAAGAAAATAGTGTAGGTTAACAGGTTCAGCAGTCAAAAAGGTTTCATGTAAAAAAACAATATCAAATTTATTAATTAAGTTAGTAAAGGAATTGAGGTTTAATAATTTTCTCAGACCACAAACATTGTAAGACATGACAGAAATTTTAACAGGTTTACCTTGATTAGAAGAAAGGACTTGTGAGGTAAAGTTTAAATTTTGGTTTGTTCTCGGACTGCTACTACAGACGGTATTTTCCTATGCAACAGATGCTACGCCCATAGGGGAGGGGTTATTAATTTTCTTCTTTGCGACGAGAAGTTCCTTGGCCAGGGGTTCCACGTTGACTCCAGCAATCGAAGAGACAGGAAGACGGGACGCACATTTAATAAATCCAGACTTATCACACCATGTATAGTTATCGTTTCCAATAGCCATCACATCGTTGCGGACACGCATCTGGATGTTGGGGTTTGTCTGGCTAATCGTTGCACGGAGGCGGCGCATTTCCAGGCCCGGCGACTAATTGATGGCGGTAAGTCCTGCGAGATACTGAATCCAGTGCCCTTCAGCATCTTAGCCTTTTTTAAGATGGTCCATTTATCTTCCTCATTCGGGAGAGAGGCGAGAAAACACCTTTGCCGTTCAATGGAGAGCCCAGCCAGCGAGCGTTTGTGACTTGGAGCGGCTCTGAAATCTGAAGCGTCTCTTTGATGAAGTCCGAAGCACTCATTACAGGAGATGTAGAGTTCGAGTGATTAAGCCCTTTAATCACGATGTTACATCTACGAGCGTTTTTTTCAAGAAATTCTATGCGCTGAACTGCTCCTGCAAGTTCACTCCTGAGCACAGCATTTTCTGCCTTCAAAGCCTGCATTTCTTCTGTGAGAACCTTGAAGTCTGCCTTGGTTGAGCTAAAACCAGCATCTACCTTGGAAGTTAAATCCTTCAGCACTTCCATAACCATAGTCAAATCAGGAAGAGACATATTTGTAATTACTTTTTTGTCTTGACGAAGAGCCGGTGGCGATGTTGCTGGTCTCTTAGGTTTTTTCTGATGTTGGTTGGTATCCCTGGTACCACTGGTCGATGCGGTAGTATTTTGATGTTGGTTGGTATCCCTGGTACCAATGTTCGATGTGGTTTTTTCTCAGGCTGCTCGTACTTGACGACAGTTTGTTACCTTTTTAGGGGTAGGACCCTTCAAGAAGTCATCCAATGATTTTGCATGCGAATATTTTTTCACTTTTTAAACAGGTATTATATTTTTCCCAGAGTAGATTAAGGAAAAAGAAAAGATAAAAAGTATACAATGTAAACAACACTGATAGCCGACTGATAACACTCCCTACTAGCGGATTGTACAGCCATGAGTCAGCCAATGAGACCGTCATTCGCACCAAGA
>JACGAQ010003269.1:0-30998 GCA_014119065.1 Orius insidiosus | reverse complement strand
TCGATTAAAAGTAATTTAGTGTCTTTACACTAAATTAAACGATATTACACTTAGGAACTCTGCCCAGGCATACAACAGGTGAATTCACGTAAAACCTGATTTTATAACCGTGAAAGTGAACTGGTTTTCAAAAAGTCACTGGTTCAGACGTCAGAGCTGATCCTTCAGTGTATGCCAAACAACGGTATCTCTCAACTCGATTAAAACGTAATTAGTGTCTTTACACTAAATTAAACGATATTACACTTAGGAACTCTGCCCAGGGCATACAACAGGTGAATTCACGTAAACCTGATTTTTTAACCGTGAAAGTGAACTGATTTTCAAAAAGTCACTGGTTCATGACGTCAGAGCTGATCCTTCAGTGTCCCAACCAATGGTCTCTCTCAACTCGATTAAAACGTAATTATTCTTTTGAATTGAGGCGCTCCGGGTACGAAGGGCGAACTCACATAGGACAATTTTTTTTTTTTCATTTTCAGATTCTAGACCTCTTGGTGAATACACCCATATATTTTTATGTTGAGTTCGCCCTTTTTTCCCCTTTAAATACGTAAAAACCGCTATGCGGCAAAGCTCTAACTGCGATATCCGACGGGTACGAAGGGCGAACTCCACATCCTAGTACACAACCCTACTCCTTTTTCCATTCCAGGGCATGACTCTGTTCGTTCGCCCGTAACATAAAACTTTAAAATGCGATTATCTCGAAACTACGTTTTGTTGAGTTCGCCCTTCGTACCCTGAGCGCCTCAATTGATCTTAGTTTTAGTATTTAGATGGCAGAAAACTACGAAATTTGTGATTTTCATAAAGTAGGATGAAAATACGAGTAAAACAATTTTAAAAGGTACCTACCCTACAGAAGTTTTAATAAAGACAAAAGGACGTTAGGTAGATGGTTGAGTTTGAAAGTCTGCAACTATTTAAATGGGATTGGGTCCAAAAGCGTTAACTAAGTAGCGCTGAGGTAAATGGAAATCCATACTAATTGCTCCTACTCTGGAAGATAGAAGGTTTAGGAGAGAGACGAGGGAAGTTAGTACCGAGAGAACGTCGGTCCGGGACGGGCGGGGGAGAGAAAAACTTTTCAACAAGATTGCCCCAGCTATCTCATTAGACAAATGTATCCGAGCGGGTTGAGGGTGGATTCGAGCCCGAGTGTAAGCGAAGAGAGGATTGACTTTCTCGCTACAGTAATTTCGCACAACTTAGCCCCCTCCCATGAAACATTTTCATCACCACTCACCCTTACCGTTTATTACTTGTGCATTTCATTACGCAATGTCACTCCCATTAATGTTTATTATCAGGGACTCGTCCTTTATAGATTAAACCAGTCTCTGGCCACTGTTAGTGAATAGCCAACTGGAAAAAGCAAGGGCTTATACACCACATTCAGTACTCCAGAATAAGTTAATCATTGATGATGTCAGTTAGTAAGAG
The DNA here is from genome assembly GCA_014119065.1 of Orius insidiosus. Lineage (NCBI taxonomy): Eukaryota > Metazoa > Arthropoda > Insecta > Hemiptera > Anthocoridae > Orius > Orius insidiosus. The sequence continues at coordinate 29,552 of JACGAQ010003269.1, read as the reverse complement.
TTTTTGGCATTACTGTAGAGGAAATAAGCAATCCAGGAAAAAAGGAATCGACGCAAGGGCTTATTCGCCATACATTCAGTATTCCAGAATAAGTTAAGCATTGATGATGTCGGTTAGTAATAGTTTTTGGCATTACTGTAGAGGGAATAAGCAATCGAGGAAATTGCTTATTAGCAGCCGGAGTGTAAGCGAAGAGAGGATTGACTGAAACATTCAGTACTCCAGAATAAGTTAATCATTGATGATGTCGGTTAGTAAGAGTTTTTGGCATTACTGTAAAGGAAATAAGCATTCTCAATTTTATTTTCCTTTGACTGCTGTTCTAAATGTCCTAATCTTTGATCAATGCTGCTAACTGGAGAAAAACCTCAATTACCCTCTGCTTCTTGGCACCTGGGATCATTTTTGTAGTGAAAACCTCTTTAAGCGCGCTTAGCACAAAACCACCTACAATGGGATCATCATTTTTGGTATTTAGAAAAATCATTTGCTTAATGGATCACTATTTCCACAATATGCGGGTTGGGGCGTAATAATTCATAGGAAGCCCTATTAATGTCTTGAGCACAAATCGCATATAAACAGGCCAACTATATACGATAAACCGCGATAAATTTTACATAGTTAAGCCCTCTCGGACTCAAGATTAATGCGCTCAGAGTGTAGGAATCACCTGACATATTCGTGGACGTGTCTAACATTCCCTGTAGGAACGATGATGACGGTGATGATGATGTAGAGATACCAAAGCTAATTGTTATCCCCGCCTGGCTCTGACGTGGTCGCCTAATGGTCCCCCCCACATAGAGAACTCTGTTTATGACCCTTCTGATGAATTAATTGCCTATTTGAACACACGTTCCCCACACGTTATTATTAACCTGAACTTTTCGCATCGATTTTTGCGTGTGAACAATTTTTTTCTTCGGTCCTTTAATTTCGTGGTTCGCGGTATGTGGAAGATAGTTTTCTCTCCGCGTCACGTGGATCAGCCGGTTGGTGATCATGCCTTGAGTATGTGGTCACGCACCCTTCTCCGTGAAATCAACCTCTCACGTCCTCATTTAGAACAAGCGAGGGGAGAGCGCAAAAACAAGATGAAAGTCTAGGGAGACGAACCTTTACCTCCATTGTCCTTGGCAACGTCAACTTTTTTAAATTAAAATATCCCAGACACTTTCTACGAGAGGAAATTTATAATCACGGCGATTTAGTTTAAATCGGGGTGGCATTCGAGTTTGAATCGGTGAATGCGAACCAATGATTGAGTAAATCATTAGGGCCAGTAGTGGTTGTCCTATTTTGAGAGTGTTTTCGAGGTTGTGTTGTGTTGCTAAGTGCAGGTGATTAATTACTCGGAGGGAAGCCGTGGGGCACTTACCGTCGGGGCCTCCCACCCCGGTCCCTTTTGTACCTGGGTTTTCTCCCCCGCCTCAGCTACGCAGTCAGCCGCCCCATCTCCTTCCACTTCCAAAACCTGATAAATAATGTAGACTACAAGGCAAACAGAATTAATGGGTCCCGCCCGATACCTCGCTCCCCGACTTGTTTGGTTTTAATAAATTTCTGATGGGGGTGAAATTGAGCAGGGGGCGGTTTGGAGGCGGCTCATGAATACTTGAGCCAACGTCGGTAGAACATGGCTGCCCAAACACTATGTATATTACAGAGCCGGACCTCTCTCATTCCCCTCTCGCTCTCTCTTTTCCCATTATTATTAAAAGGTGGAAAGGAAACTTGGATCAGCCTCGGCAAACAGAAATCTCCTCGCTTTACTTCCCCATTCCCTCCCACTCTATCGCTCAGCAGTAGCCTTTGTCGGACCAAACTCAAATATTTGATCATATGCATTCAATCAGTCATATTTTGAAATTTCTTTCAAATTTTAAACCATAAATTATTAATTAATGTTCTATAAAGGATTGAAATGATAATAGAACATTAATTAGAGAAGTCATCAAAATTCGGATTGAGACGTTGAAAATGGAATGGGGTGAACCTGAGACGGGGGGCGCTTTTCATTCGGAGTAAAGCCGAAACGTTTCTTATTCCTTATACGTCGAAAATCCTTTAATTACATGAGTAAGATGCTCCTCACGTTTGCTTTAATACCCCTCAAAAGGGAACGGGCGGTGCGGGGGGTTCCTGTTTGTTCTATGGGCTCTTAGTTAGACCTTCTCACACTTTTCCCTCACCTTCGAATCTTTCATTTATCAACGTCCTGGGATTTTTTTTATCATTTTTTTTACGTTGGTGACCATGTCAACGTGATTTTTTCCCCCACAGACAGATTATGCTCACACCTACCCTTTTTTCTGAATAAATTAAACCATCGATGTGTCATTCATCACCCATTCAATTTAAAGCTGCATTAATATTTTTACCTGTCTCGATTTAAACTACCGTTTAACAGGACACGATTCGGTCATTTTTTATTTCACCCATACGATTCGAGATTTAAATTATTCATCAATTTTATTTAAAAAATCTTTTGGTTATACATTCACAGAGAGCTCAAAATCAATCCTTCCATGGGACTTAAAAATATTTTGAAAATTTAATCAGTGCAGCCAACCTCTCAGGCCTCACAACTTGTGAAGTTTTTTTTAAATGAATGAATGAAAAACCTTTTATTTACAATACAGCTATGTACAGAAGAAAAGAAAAGTTGGTTTAAAAAACCGTCTGTAGGGGTTTGACCTGGAGCAAGAAGTTGCCTTCATATTTGGATATTAAAATAAAATTTATAAGCTAAAAATTGAGGCGCTCCGGGTACGAAGGGCGAACTCAACATCGGACAAATTTTTTTTTCATTTTCAGATTCTAGACCTTTTGATGAATACACCCATATAATTTTTATGAGGCGCTCCGGGTACGAAGGGCGAACTCAACAAAACGTAGTTTCGAAATATTCGCATTTAAACTTTCGGTTTTTACGTATTTAAAGGGGAAAAAATGGCGAACTCAACATAAAAATATATGGGTGTATTCACCAAGAGGTCTAGAATCTGAAAATGAAAAAAAACTGGAAGACCCTTCCCCAAAAACTGACGTCGAGGGTATCACAATAACTTCTTTAAGGAAGTTAAAAAAACTTGTCCGATGTCGAGTTCGCCCTTCGTACCCGAAGCCTCATATTGAGTTTGCCCTTTTTTCCTCTTTAAATACGTAAAAAACCGATATGCGGCAAAGCTCTAACTGCGAGATCCGAGCGGGTACGAAGGGCGAACTCCACATCTAGTCCACAACCCCACTCCTTTTCCCATTCCAGGCATTACTTTTCTGTTGAGTTCGCCCGTAACATAAAACTTTAAAATGCGAATATCTCGAAACTACGTTTTGTTGAGTTCGCCCTTCGTACCCGGAGCGCCTCAATTGAATTCTACCAGTTCATTCCTGTAATCAAGAGCCTCCCTTTTTTGTTTTTAATAATTTTTTTTTTTTAAGTTTTAGGTAGATTTCTTTTCTTCAAAAATCTACCTATTGTAATGTACCAAGTAGTCGCAGATTCAAAAAATTTTCTATACGTTTTTCGTTTCATACCTCTGGACCCCAAAACCATCCTCAGTTGAAAAGTTATATATATATATATATATATATCAACGAAATTGTGCATACCTCCTCCGGCTGCAATACCTCCTCCGGAGGAACTATGCCCCTTCGAAACTTATACTCTAAAATCGCTCAAAGTTGAAAACGACGAAATCCGAACACTCTTCGAAGCCTAAAACGTTCTAAAACCTTTGCGTTCCCGCCAAATAATATTCGAATGTCGTTTCACCTCGGCTACAACCGAGCCCGGTCCGCCATTTGCCCACGTACCCCCCTTCTTCACCTACCGCTCTCATTAAGAGGCACCCCGACTTCACTCTCCTCCCCGCCCGCCCTTGTTTCCAATCCTCACCACCCTAGAGCACGTGGTAATTATCTCGCCGCGCGGCCTAATTTGCATATCATCCGCGAAACTTTAATTTCTCTAATTCTTATAGAAACCCCAGTAAATGAGGTATCATTTTTCACGTTTTTTAACGGCGGAGACAATGGTCACACTCAAATTTCAATTAGACGCAATTATTATTTGGGGGTGATGGTGTTGGGTGGAGGGGGGTGTAAAAATTAATAAACGTTAAAATTAATAAAAAAAAAAATCCGGAAGATTGAACTCAAGGAATTTTCGAACTTCGAAAAAATGGCGGAGTTACGTCTGTCTGAAGTAATAATAAATGCGCTGCGGCCGTACCGTTGGTTCGATCTGCACCAAATTTTCATTGGATCTCCTCTTAGTAGCTAGCGTTCGCCAAGTCAAAAATTTTTCGGCCAATACGGGCGGCTTTCCCCACGTTGCTCTGGCATTATGAAGCCCTCTGAGAGCCCCTACGTGTTGCATACCTAATTTCAGCAAATTTATTCACGATTTCGTTATTGTTGATATTTTTAGCATAAATTTTGGTCAAAACCCCTGGGGTTAGGGGGGGAGGAGGGGGTACCAAAATTGATCTTGATCTTTTGATTTTTGAAAAACTACCTCTCACCATAGAACTGTATTGGTAAAACAGTAGGAAACATTGCTTAATTAATCAATTAATCAATTAAAAGTTAAAGAATTTAAAAAATTATGTCCAAGAGTTGAAAGTGCCCCTTGCATGTACAACTCGTCAGTCGCCTCGCAGTGAGATTTTAAAAAAGGTTTAAATATTCAAAAAACCGTCTTATTACGACTTTTCTTCGCTTGATTTTGCTCTTAACGGTCTTTTTTTTAATGTTTTAGAGCCAAAACATCCTTAAAAATCTAATGAAGACGCCTTTTAACTGCAAAAACTAAAAATATCGCCCGCACTAGTTTGAATCTTCCCGCGCCAAATGGGAGCGATTACTTGATTAACTTCAATTAATGAATAGCATCAATCAATTTCTAATTATCTATTTCTTTAGTTAACCTTATAAAATGAATCCGTGTGAAATTTCGTGGCAAAATATGCTGTTATTCCTCCGTGCGAAAAAGAAAAAACAAATGGCCGGCGTGCTATTTTTGCTTTCGTACGCCGGAGATACTGAATATTTCGTCTCGAAATTTCACAAGGATTCATTTTACACGTTAAACTAAAGAAATAGAATAATTAGAAATTAATTGAAGGTGTTAAATTTTATGATGATCAAGTCTTATTTGCGCCGAAATTCAAACTGGCGCGCCCGATATTTTAAGTTTATGAAGCTAATTGAGCTTTCCATTAATTTTTTAAAATATTTTTAGGCTTAATAACGTTCCTAAAGACCTAAAAACACCAATCAATACGATCAGACGTCTTAAAAAGCCGTTTTTTTAATTTATCAGATTTTTCCCAAATTAAGTTGTGTAGGGGAGTGCGAAGTTGTACAGCAACGGGTGGGTTTTACTTTTCGACAAAGTAATTTTTAAAAAATTCCGAATTCTCGGTAAAAAAATACCTAAACTGCTCGTATTTGTTCTTTTTTCCTGGTTTTAGACACTTTTCAATGACTTGAGTCATAAAAAATCAAAGGAAAGCGTATCTAAGCTTCAAAAACTAAAATTATAGTTCGCGCCAGTTTGAATTTCGGCGCAAAGAATACTTGATCATCATAAAATTTAACACCTTCAATTAATTTCTAATTATTCTATTTCTTTAGTTTAACGTGTAAAATGAATCCTGTGAAATTTCGAGACGAAATATTCAGTATCTCGGCGTACAAAGCAAAAATAGCACGCCAGCCATTTGTTTTTTCTTTTTCGCACGGAGGAATAACAGCATATTTTGCCACGAAATTTCACACGGATTCATTTTATAAGGTTAACTAAAGAAATAGAATAATTAGAAATTGATTGATGCTATTCATTAATTGAAGTTAATCAAGTAATCGCTCCCATTTGGCGCGGGAAGATTCAAACTAGTGCGGGCGATATTTTTAGTTTTTGAAGTAAAAGGCGTCTTCATTAGATTTTTAAGGATGTTTTGGCTCTAAAACATTAAAAAAAGACCGTTAAGAGCAAAATCAAGCGAAGAAAAGTCGTAATAAGACGGTTTTTTGAATATTTAAACCTTTTTTAAAATCTCACTGCAAGGCGACTACGAGTTGTACATGCAAGGGGCACTTTCAACTCTTGGACATAATTTTTTAAATTCTTTAACTTTAATTGATTAATTGATTAATTAAGCAATGTTTCCTACTGTTTTACCAATAAAGTTCTAAGGTGAGAGGTAGTTTTTCAAAAATCAAAAGATCAAGATCAATTTTGGTACCCCCTCCTCCCCCCCTAACCCAGGGGTTTTGACCAAAATTTATGCTAAAAATATCAACAATAACGAAATCGTGAATAAATTGCTGAAATTAGGTATGCAACACGTAGGGGCTCTCAGAGGGCTTCATAATGCCAGCGCAACGTGGGGAAAGCCGCCCGTATTGGCCGAAAAATTTTTGACTTGGCGAACGCTAGCTACTAAGAGGAGATCCAATGAAAATTTGGTGAAGATTGGATCAAAGGTACGGCCGCAGCGCATTTATTATTACTTCAGACAGTCGTAACTCCGCCATTTTTTCGAATTACGAAAATTCCTTGAGTTCAATTTTCCTAAATTATTTTTTTATTGATTTTGCCGTTTTTTAATTTTTACACCCCCCCCCCCCCCCCCAACCATCCCCCCAAATAATAATCGCGTCTAATTGAAATTTGAGTGTGACCATTGTCTCCGCCATAAAAAAACATAAAAAATGATGTGTCATATGACGGGGTTTTGATAATAATTTATAAAAATCAAAATTAAGAAATTGATAATATGCAAATAATAAGTTGATTAGGGTGGGCGCGGGGGGAGGTAGGAGTTAATGAATGCGCCTTCCGAGTATTGTTGAAGGGAAGGGGTGGTAGCCCGGACCCTCGAAACGGTTGGTAACAGAGGCGAAGGGAAGATAGACGAGGGGGGAAGGGGACACGGAGCACGAAGATCGTCAAGGTCGAGTCGAAAAATTTTAGACGGTTTTAGAGAGTTGATGATGATGACGTCCCCGGAGGAGGTAGGTCTAGTTCCTCCGGAGGAAGTATATACAATTGCCCCTTACGGAGTCACGGAGTAGGCTAGACCCGCAACACGGAGGAACTATGTACAATTTCAAAGTTAAATCCTGTGCATACCTCCTCCGCATAGCTCCTCCGGCAACCATGTAAATTTTCAATATATATATATATATATATATATATATATAGCACGATAACTGGAGCAATTTTAATGTGAGGGTGACGATATCCGGTATTTAGAGCTTTTATCTCAATAGCTCGGACGAGTTCGTTAATGGCTGAAATCGGACCAGCGATTCACCTACTTTACTTAGGGCTTAAAAGACAAAATTGGCATTTTCTATTGAAATCCTAGTCCTTTTGCAAAAAAAAACTTTAAGACCTCTGCGAGGGCGTGTAAAAAATTAATTAAAGCAGGTTTGGACGAGCCAGGCGCAAAATATTGAACTAGCTAAACTTTAAAAAAATTTGAATTTATACCGGGAAATTATTAAATATTTTATTAATAAAATTATCAGATGTTTTTCTAGGGGCTCAGTGGCGCAATTTTTCTTATATCATCATTTTTATAACATAATTATATATTTTGTGTTTATACATTTTAATTTTAATCATGAAAAGAAATCTACCTTTTAGTCCCTGCTACCGCAGGGTCATTATTTAAATTGATATATTGTGATAATTTTTCTTATTTTGTTTTTAAACTTACGATTATAGTTATCCTCCGGGTAAATCAGCAACTCACCTAGAAAAAAGAAGAAAAAATTGGATAATTTACGAGGTAATTATTTTAAAAATTTTCAGAAAAAAAATTAAATAAGTCAACCTTTTGTTTGGACACCCGTTTCACTTCCTGTGTAACGGGGCCGGCAAATGTCATCGAAGCAGGTCTCAAAGGTCTTTTTCTTAATCTGGCTAAGGTCGTTTTGAAGTCGAGTGAAGAAAAAAAAATGTCAAAGGTCAAAAAAGTGACCCTACTGTGAAAAAGAGACGAATTTACGAGGCGACGAACGTTCCCGGATAAGCCCGGACGTTTTTTACGAGCGAGAACCTTTTCAAACCACAAAGTTAACATTTTTATTATACCTTTTTTTTTAAATTAAGAGAAAAAATATTAATTTTCGGTGAGTTCAAAAGTTTGTTTAATCTTTTAAGATTGTTTTTTCACAGATAAATAAACGTGAGAGCTCGTCCGGAATTAATTGCCTTCTGTGTTTTGTATTCAGGCAGTATAGAAATCGTGACAGAAACTACGAAACGCTTCATTTTTGCGAACGATTGTTCGAAAGAAAAAAAAATCAGGGGGAAAAATAGAGATCTGGTACGAGTTTGCTTAACGTCTTAAACAGAAGTTATCGCATTACTCTCCATGAAAGGTTTTGGAGAGAGGGCCCTGCAGACTCAGCAGGTCATAAGGTTATTCCGTTGTATAAATGGAAGCGCGCATGGTGACACTTGAGTGTTCTCTTCTCCCAAAACTAAACAATAAAAGCAAAACCTTTTCGCTATTTTTTTCCGAAAAATTCTGTTTTCTTCTTTTCGTGGTTATTTTGAAAAACAGGAGGATTTTTTTTTATTTTTAAAAATGGCCGAGACCTGTCTGCAAAAATTCTGCTTGTGTGAACAATAGATTTTTTTTTCTAGTAAATTTTTGTCTGTTTAAAAAAAAGTTCCCCTGTAACGTTCCGCTTGTTTAAACTCTGACCGGCGAGATAGTTATCGGCCCCGGGGCTATGCATTCTAGAGTGAGAAGGAGAAAGAAGTTGATATAGCCGGGAGATAGGCTCGTGTGATACCCGGCATGAAGGATTCGTCTACGCCCCTTCCTAGGACTTTTAAAGCGGTCTCCGAATAAGGCATTTCCTTCGCCTCAAGAGAAGCCGACGCCTTTTTTAAATTACGAATCTTCCACAACTGAAAAACTACAAGGTTGACTAAAAAAAGACAACCAGTTTACTCGTAATTAAAATTTTAGATTTTTGAGTTTCTGGACCGAAAAAGGTTCAAGGACAAAATAAGGGCTTTTTTTCGATTTGAAAATTCTACGCCTTCCAGGCCCAGATTTTGGAGCTTCCGGGAAAAAAAGAAAGGGTTCAGAAAGAAGGTTTCCATAAGAAAAGCATAGTTTTCATTGAAATTTTTAGATTTTTGGATAAAAGAATGGCCGTATTTACTTGGATTTTACAGTTTTAACTAAAGGAAAAAAATAGCGGCCGTGAAACCGCCGAAATTCGCAAGTTTCGCGTCTTCGAAAATTTTTAAAATTCAGAAAAAAATACTTTCGGACTTTTAAAAAATACGCGGTAAAAATTAGGGAAAAAGGAGGGTTTAAAGTACATATAAGTATTTTTTTCAAAAAAGCAATATTTTTTCCCGATTTTAAGAAAATTTGAAAGTCGGAAAAATGGGTAAACGTGAAAAAGAGGCCTTTTTTTGGCGTTTAACTCGCGAAAAAAATTAGTCAACCCAATTCTAAAAATAAACTACTATTTTTCCGTTGAAATATAAGCGAAAAAGCGTAAAAAAAAAAGTCCGGGATTTTTAGGACCCCAAAAAACCGTTCATACAATAGCTTCTTCTTGAGAATAATAAGGGATCAAAAGATCAGACTTTTGATTAAAGAAGTTGTTTTTTTGGTAAAAAAAATAAATAACCACTCAGACATACTTGAAATAATGGAATTCGACTTTATAAAAGTGGAAAGATATCTGAGTTTCGAGAGGTTTAGACTGAGGAAAATCGAGGGTGAAATGCGTCCCTGACATGAGTTTCGTCACGTTATCTTGAAAGTTGAACAATTTAAAATAAAAACAGAATTTTCCTCTTCTAACGAGGTCGAAGCAGGTGTAAATAGGTGTCAAAAGGCCAATATTATTTTTATGAATCCTGAATTAGAAAAAGAAGGGGTTGGATTATTGGAGCGGAACCAGGGTGTAATAGCCTCGGATAAACTGTTTCTTACGGGTAAGGGAGAGAAAAAAGCCGGTCTCATTCTATATTCGGAGACGTATAAAAAGGCGGTCCCGGGGGTTTGACCCCGACGGCCGGGTCAAGAAATAAATACCGATGAAAACGAGTGCCAACCTCCGGCCACCCACTGCAGGTCAAGGAGTCCTTCCTCACTGCCAGGAGCTCGAAAAAAGCGAAGAAACGGTTTATTTAAGGAGGAAAAATTCAGGTCGATATTTATAATTTTCGCTACTACTTTTATAGACGTAAAACGAGTACTTGAGGAGTACGGGAAAAAAATTTCCGCTGATTTCGCCAAACCCATTCACTCCCGACTCGATTTCCCATTCATTGTAGTTACATTTTTCTATTTTAATTCAAGGTTTTAAAACGCGTACATTAATCTTTAACCTCGGAAACAAAGCATAATTTCGTATTATTATTTTTTTTCTTTCTCTTCCCCTACGACTTGGGCAAGGGCCAAGGGTTAACTCCGGGTTCAACACGACAAAAGAGCCTTATTATCCTAAACAAAATAATTTTCTTTCCCTCTCTTTCCTTCTGCCCTCAAAATTCAATCACGTTTCAAAAAACAAGTCTAGTTTTCTGTAATGAAGAAACGTGTTAGCAAAGAGGCCATAATTAAGACAAAGAGGTTAAAAGCCATTGTGAAACTCGTTTATCCCTCGATGTCACGGAATAAGTAAAGAAAGAAAATAGAAAAAAACCATAAAATATCTCTTGGCTTCTATTAAATCGTAGTCGATTTCTCATAGAGTTGTCGTATTACCCTCCACGAATGGTTTTTGGAAGAGGGTCCGCCAGTCACTGGTGGAAAAAAGTGAAATATTTTTTGGCCTAAAACTACCTAAATATTCGCTCTTAAAGTCTCTCTTTTCAATAGATTTTGTCGATGATGTAAAAACTAAAGCAAGAAAATAGAAAAACGATGAAATATCTCTTGGCTTCTTTGTATCGACTTTAGTTTCTCACAGAGTTGTTGTATTACCCTCCACGAGCGGTTTTTGGGAGAGGGTCCGACCGCTAGTTTTTTCACGCTTCACGGCCACTTTTATCAGATTTTTCACCAAATTTTTACAGAATTTGCTTTAGTAAAACTGCAAATTATGGTTAAAAAACTGTCTAAGAACTTGGAAATTTCAACGAAAATATACATTTAATCCTTCCTTTTTTTTTGTCCGGAAGCTCCAAAACCTGCGCCTCAATTTTTCTTCCCTAAAATGCTTAAAATTTCGAAATAGAAAAATTCTTTTATATCCTAAAACTCAGAAATGCCTCTTAAAAACACCTTTTTCTGCCCAGTAACTCTAAAATCTGCATATCTCCATTTTCCCCGCAAGAATGTTATTGTTAACCGCGAGAGATGTTTTTTTCGGAGATGGGGGAAAAATGCAGTAGGGAGAACTTGTTCACGCCCTACCCTTGTGACTTGCTGGGCGACGACTTCAATTTTTTCTACCTTGATAGATTTCAGAGGTTTCTTTCCCAAATTAAATGAAAAGGTCTCATTTTTTTACCATAGGAGATATTCGGGATGTTTCCCCATTGACAAGGGCCTGGTTGCTGGTTTAAGAGTTTGGAGCATTCCAGACATTATTTTATGTAAGAAAATAAATAAGTGATTAGAATTCAAAGGAAAGAATCGAGTCGTACAGTTTAATGACGCTGTTAACTCGTACTTAGACGTCATTTACCTTTTATCTCCCTCGAAGCCGCGACGGTGAATCCCCACGTGCTTCTCCGAGATAAAAACGGTCAATTCTATCTTCCGCGTATCTTTTTCCAGAAAGAGAGAGAAATAAAATGCCGATTGCATTTTGTAATTTACAAAGGCGGATTTGACGCCGAATGACATTTTGACCCGGCATGACAAAGGGAAACCCGAAGGTCGCCTCTCGCCGCACGCATTGTTCCCCGAGATTGTCTATATGAACGAGAGAAAAAAAAAACTTTTTTTATGAAAAACGATTAAAAAATGGACAATATTCAGGTCGGTAATTTAGATAACGAGGACGTTCACCTTCAGGGCGTTAAATAGATAAGAAAAAAACGACATTTCAAAATCGTTTTCAATAACTTGTTATTCTCCATTTTATTTTTAACAATTTTTCACTTTCTCTACACAAAAGCTATTTTCAAGGAAACTCAAAGAATAACCCCAATATATTTGGGGAAAAAATAATTTATATTTATAACATGGATTTAAAAAAGGAAGCTATGAACCCAAAAGTGAATGAAGAATTAAGGATGGGAAGTATCAAGGAGGGGAAGTATAACGGAGGGGGAAGTATCATGGAAGAAAGAAGTAAAGGATACGAAGTCTAACGGAGGGGAAGTATTAAAGAGGGGAAGTATAAAGAGAGGGAAGGTATACGAAAAAAAGAAAGAAACCCTCCATGAACGGTTTTTGGGGGAGTGTCTTCCATTTGTTATAAAAAATTTGGTAACACTGTTTTGATTCAGTGGCAAAATTGTTTTTGGACTTAAATATTGAATTGCCCTCCTTGAACGATTTTTAGAGATCCCAGCTTTACCGGCGAAAGTTATGGATACTGTTTTTATTTCCTTTTATGGTAGCACTGTTTTTCTCATTGAATTGCCCTCTATATCCTTGTTATTTGTTTATTGTTACCAATAAATTTTTGGAAATTCTGTTTTTACACCGTAAAGCGCAAAACCTAAATTTACCCTCCATGAATGCTTTTTGGGACTGGGTCTCCGGGAAATTTTTGATTTTGTTTTTGTTGGTAGCATTGGGAATTTACCTCCATTTTTTGAGTAGATTTTCCGAAGAAAAATGTGTTTTGAAGGATTGATGAGGGCCACGTGTTTTGCAGATACGGTTTTGGTGTAAATTATGTAATGTTTGAATTTAAATAGGTGTTAAATTTATTCCTTTTTTTAAGTAAAATTGAATATTCATGTCATTAGGTTTTAAAAGTGCTTTTTTTGTGGGTTAAAATTTTTTAAAAAATTTACCAGTGTAACACCAAGCAGGCCAGACGACAGGGCTGGCAGTATCCAATTCTCTCATGTCAAAACGGTGTCTCATTCCATTCCGATCCCGCGAACCGAGATGGCACAAACATAACAAAAAAAAATTTTTTTCGATGACGTCAAAAAGGGCGCGCGGATATTTCAATGGAAAAACTTGAGAAACCCAAACAGACGGCTCACACACAAACACAGAGACGGAGTCAGGTGTAGACTGGTCAGGTAGCGACACACCTGTTGTCTTCAACAGGTGGTGGGGTGTCGCCCCTACTCCACCCACGGTAGCCCCACTTCCACGTGAAAATTCCCACTCCTTTCTTTTTTTTACAGATTTGCTTTTTGTTTTGGATCACGATTAATCTGATTTTATTTGTTTTCAACATTTTTTTGCTCGTCGGATACTAGGCGAGGCCAAGGTCCATTTTAAAATATTTTTACATCTAACTCCAGCAAGTGGTGCCATACAAAAAAATACTAGTTTGAAGAGCTTCCAACGAAAACTTTCTTAAAGAGAAGTAACAATATAGGAGGGTGAAGTATTAAAGAGGGGAAGTATCAAGGAGGGTGAAGAATTAAAAGGGGAAAATCAAAAGAGGAAGTATAAGGAGGGGTATAAGGGGAAGTATAAAGGAGGGAAATTGAAGGAAGGGCAAGTATCAAAGAGGGAAGTATTAAAGAGATATAAAGTATTAAGGAGAGCGAGGGGAAGTATCAAGGAGGGGAAGTAAGGATTGAAATCAAGGAGGTGAAGTATTAAAAAGGGAAGTATCAAGGAAAGTGAAGTATTAAAGAGGGGTAGAATCAAATTAAAGAGGGGAAGTATAACGGAGGGGGAAGTATTAAAGAGGTGAAGTATAACAGAGAGGGAAGTATAAAGGAGGGGAATTCATAAAGGGTAAGTATCAAAGAGGGTTAGTATTAAAGAGATACGATTAGTAAAAAGTATTAAAGAGATACGAGGGGAAGTATCAAGGAGGGGAAGTATAAAGGAGGGAAATCAAGGAAGGGGAAGTATTAAGGATGAGAAGTATCAAGGAGGGGAAGTATTAAAGGAGAAGTATAACGGAGGGAGAAGTATCAAGGAGGGGAAAGAAGTATAAAGGAGACGAAGTCTAAGGAGGGGAAGTATACTGGAAGGGAAGTTTTTGGAGGTATTTTAAGTTGAAGAGCTTCCAACGAAAACTTTGTTAAAGAAGTAACAATGTAGGAGTGTGAAGTATTAAAGAGGGGAAGTATCGAGGAGGGTGAAGAATTAAAAAGGGGAATTATCAAGGAGGGTGAAGTATTAAAATGGAGAAGTATCAAGGAGGGTGAAGTAATAAGAGGGGAAGTATCAAGGAGGAGTAAGTAAAATAGGGGAAGTATCAAGGAGGGTAAGTAAAAGAGGGGAAGTATCAAGGAGGAGTAAGTAAAAGAGGGGAAGTATAACGGAGGGAAGTATTAAGGGGGAGTATAAGAGAGGGAAGTATTAAGGAGGAAGTATTAAAGAGGGGAAGTATAACGGAGGGGGAAGTATCAAGGAGGGAAAGAAGTATAAAGGAGACGAAGTCTAAGGAGGGGAAGTTTTTGGAGGTATTTAAGCTTGAAGAGCTTACAACGAAAACTTTGTTAAAGAGAAGTAATGTAGGAGTGTGAAATATTAAAGAGGGGAAGTATCAAGGAGGGTGAAGAATTAAAAAGGGAATTATCAAGGAGGGTGAAGTATTAAAATGGAGAAGTATCAAGGAGGGTGAAGTAATAAGAGGGGAAGTATCAAGGAGGAGTAAGTAAAAGAGGGGAAGTATAACGGAGGGGAAGTATTAAGGAGGGGAAGTATAACAGAGAGGGAAGTATCAAGGAGGAGAAGTATTAAAGAGGAGAAGTATAACGGAGGGGGAAGTATCAAGGAGGGGAAAGAAGTATAAAGGAGACGAAGTCCAAGGAGGGGATGTATAATGGAAGGGAAGTTTTTGGAGGAATTTTAAGTTTAAGGAGTCTCTAACTTGAGGTCTTTCAAGTTTTTTTTTTTTTTTTTTTAATTTCTCAAGTTAGTTTTTTTTTTTTCATTTTTTTCTTTCTTTTTTTTCATGTACGGAAACCACAGCAAAAATGTCAAAAATGCCTTCCTTTTTTCTCTAAATTAATTTAATAGTAGGCGGAAAAACTTGGTTTTCTATTGTTTCGTGTCTAATTCGGTTCAAAGGCCTTGCCAAGAATTTTGTCCTCTTGCCAAATTTCAGGTGTTTACGACTACGCGGAGCCAAAAACGTGCGAAAGATTTTGCCGGACTTTTTTTTTTTAATTCCACTTTTAAATTGACGTTTCAGTCCGAGTCATTAGTACGGTTTTATTTCTCAACTTTTCAATAATAGCCTAACAAAAAAACTGGTTGTTATAGAATCGTTATAAAGCCAAAGACCTTTCAAAAATTGATTTTTTTTTTCTTTTTATTTTTCAAAACATCTTAATTTTGATGCTAAAAAATGCCAAACGTTTCATAATTAAAAGGTTATCTTCAGGCCTTTCTAAAATTCCAAAAATTGTGACAAACTTTAAATTTACGTTTTTTCAAGGATTATGATGTAAATATTAAGTAAATTATTATTTAAAAAATTAACCAAATGATTTAAGATAATCTGAAAGGTGTGTCTGAATAAGTTTCGAGCCGAATTAGATAGAAATCTTATTCCTATTTAGTTTATCGGATTTTGAGATATTTTATTTTATCCGAACTCGTTTTTTTAATGCTGATAAAAACGAATTATGTGAAAGTCAGGACTTTATTTACCTTTCGACATATTTTTGAACTGTGAAAAGCGTTTCAAGGCGACGAGATAATAATTTTATACGTTATCAACTGGGTTTTTTGAAAAATGTTTAGGTAAATTTGATGGAAGCCTCCGGCAAAACCCAAAAAAAAACGTAAAAGTTACTTCAAAAATTTTTGTAGCCAAAATCCATTACAAAAGGAAGTCAACGGTAAAAAATCAAGTAAAAGGGAGTTTTTCAGCAGAAAAAACACTTAAAATAAAATTTTAGATTTAAGCAACTTTACTTTTTGGCGGTTTTGTTGACTGAATTCTTGGAATATTTTTTTTTAACGCGTGACGGGACGAAGAATTTTAATCTCTGAGGATACATTTGCGTGTCCCGATCCCTATATTATCTTTAATTAAGGCAGATAAAGACCTGTCAAGGTGCAGAACTCATTACAAGCCTCGGGGCAAAAAGGGTCCGATCCGGGGAGTGGCTACTTGCGTAATTCCCTGCGATGAGTTCTCTTTTTGGATCAGAAGATTGACCTTTTCAGAACGCTCGGCTACCACTTTTTAACTTTTGTTTAAAATTAAATTTATTATTTTTTGTTACGGAATTAAATACGGTTGGACAAACTACAAATTATAAGCGATCAATCCTTACGGATCGTGCCGAGAAGCCGATTTATGCCTTCAAGACCGGTCAAAACTTTCCTTCTTTCCGAATACGCTAATTAAGGTGATTTGCGACTTTTTTTAGGGTGAAAGTTCTTAAACACTTCACTGTCCACTTTTTAAAAAATCCATATAAATTTTTATCTC
Source organism: Orius insidiosus (assembly GCA_014119065.1). Taxonomy (NCBI): domain Eukaryota; kingdom Metazoa; phylum Arthropoda; class Insecta; order Hemiptera; family Anthocoridae; genus Orius; species Orius insidiosus. Next base: position 13,001 of record JACGAQ010003269.1, on the reverse strand, counting down.
CGTAGAATTTTTTTTATTCATTAAAACGAAGCTGAGTTGGAAAAAAAAATGAAAACAATGGGATTAAAATGCTAACATTCAATTTCGATTAATATTAATTTCCGGTTGAGTTCGAAGCGACGAAAGATCGGGACAAAAGGCACCAAACAATAAATCACAAAAAAATCCTTCAGAAAAATTTAAACATCGATTTCATCAAATTTTCTAACCCTACACGTGGGAACTCCGTTCAACATAGCGCATTTCGATTGAACATAAAAAATTTACATTTCGACATAAGAAATCTGTGGTTTACCATAATGCATTTCGGAATAATGCAATTGAACATAGAACTCTCAAAAGTTCAAAATTTGAGCATAATGCATTTCAACATAAAGCGTTTCGCCATAAACGACTTTTTCAATGAATGCAACTCGACAAAAAGTGCAAGTTACCATAACGCTTCTACTATAAAAGCATCTCTTTAAACTTATTGATTCGCCTTAAAACTGTTTCTGTCGTTTGGGCATAATACATCTCACCATAAACTGGGGAAAGCGAAAGAGCAACCCATTTTTGGCGTTTGAAACGCCATTATGGCGAAACGACAAAAACTTGACAGTTCACCATAATGCAATTCACTATAAGCATCTCACCATAAACTAGGAAAAGCAAGCGGCAGCCAATGGGATCGCTAAGGGGGTTGATTTTTTCTCGCGCGAGGATGAGCGAAATTATGGTGAACTGTAAAGTTTTGAATTTTTGTCGTTTCGCCATATCGCGTTTTAAACGGCGAAAGTATTCTTCTCTTTCGCTTCCCTAGTTTATGGTGAGATTAATGCCCTAACGACAGAAACATTTTATGGCGAAACACAAGTTTAAAGAGAGGCTTTTATGGTGAGAAGCTTTATGGTGAGCACTTTTTTTGCATTTATTGAAAAAGGTTTATGGCGAAACGTCATATTGAAATGCATTATGCTCAAAATTTTTGAACTTTTGAGAGCTTTATGTTCAATTATGCTGAAATGCATTATGGTGAACAATTATTTTTGTCGAACTGCGAAATAGGCTGCTCTTTCGCTGTCCTAAGTTTATGGTGAGATGTATTTTGGCCAAACGACAGGAACAGTTTTATGGCGAAACGACAAGTTCTATAAATGAAGTTCCTTTATGTTTAACTGCGTTTGTTGAAACGACAAATTTCATGTGAAAACGACAAGTGTCAAATCTCTTCTTATGGTGTGATGTATTATATTCAAATGCGTCAGTGGTTAACGTTATCGACTATCTTTATGTTGAGTTGCGGCGTTTTTATAGTGGTAACTCGCGATTTCTGCTATTTTATGGTCAAATGCATTATGGCGAACCGCATTATGTCGACAAGTATATACTCCCTCTGTAAAAGGATCTTCCGGACATACATATAAAACACCGTTTGGAGCGGATAAAAATCTTTCTTTTCTTTCCCATTTAGCGTAAGACGGTAAGAGATCCTAAAAAAACGATTAGTTCACACTTTCGGTCCATAAATGTATCAGGTATATCAAGGCCTCGGATGCATCCATAATTCATCGCGGTTCGACCTTCGTCCGTCCTTGCATCATCTCGACAACACAACAATAACGAACAAATCAGCAAAATTAACATAAAATTCAATTTATTTATATGATAACAAGCGTTTCCGCTCGACGCGTTTTATTCCGCTCATGAAAGTTTTGAAAGTTGATTTTTTTTAAATTCATAATTGGCCTCTAACGGGCGCCGTTCTAATTAACGACTGACCCGAACATAACGCCGTTTTTAAAATAATGATTTTCACATTTATCGCTTTTTTAAAAAATGGCTCTCACTACGGAGTTACGAAATTGAGTAAACTCCCAAGATCAACAACAAAGATCCCCCGGGGTCGCTTCATGAGTTGAAGAAAGATACCGTTCTAATCGAGCAATTTGTAAACTTCGAGTCTTTCACGAAAGTGACGGTTGTCAATGTTTTTGCACTTCCTTCAAAGGCCGAAAGATCCGAGAGAAACACAATTTGTGTGTTCCTTGGAAGAAAACGCCCAAAATCAATGAAAAGGGATTTTCGCAGCTAAAAATCTAATATAGGAAGAGTGTAAGCCCAAAAATCCAATAAATGGGAGATCAACGTTCGAAAATCGAGGAGAAATTGAATGTCATGGACAGAAATTTAGTAAAAAGGGAATTGTTGACCAAAAGGGAGTTTTATGGCAAAAAAACAAAAAAAAGTTAGCTCAACGGCCAAAAGTCGAGTGATAAGGGATTTTTATGGCCGGAAATGCAATGTACCTGGAGTTTATAGATAAAATTCAGAAATAAATATTAAGAAAACCATTAATATCGTGCCAATAATCTATATTAAAGGAGTTTTACGGCCTTAAGTCAAATAAAAAGGGCGAAAATCCAGTATAGCGGCAGTTAATAGCCCAAAATCCACTGAGAAGGGAGTTTTACGGCCAAAAGTCAAATAAAAAGGGCGAAAATCCAGTATAGCGGCAGTTATAGCCCAAAATCCACTGAGAAGGAGTTTTACGGCCATAAGTCAAATAAAAAGGGCGAAAATCCAGTATAGCGGCAGTTTATAGCCCAAAATCCACTGAGAAGGGAGTTTTACGGCCATAAGTCAAATAAAAGGGCGAAAATCCAGTATAGCGGCAGTTAATAGCCCAAAATCCACTGAGAAGGGAGTTTTACGGCCATAAGTCAATAAAAAGGGCGAAAATCCAGTATAGCGGCAGTTAATAGCCCAAAATCCACTGAGAAGGGAGTTTTACGGCCATAAGTCAAATAAAAAGGGCGAAAATCCAGTATAGCGGCAGTTAATAGCCCAAAATCCACTGAGAAGGGAGTTTTACGGCCATAAGTCAAATAAAAAGGGCGAAAATCCAGTATAGCGGCAGTTAATAGCCCAAAATCCACTGAGAAGGGAGTTTTACGGCCATAAGTCAAATAAAAAGGGCGAAAATCCAGTATAGCGGCAGTTAATAGCCCAAAATCCACTGAGAAGGGAGTTTTACGGCCATAAGTCAAATAAAAAGGGCGAAAATCCAGTATAGCGGCAGTTAATAGCCCAAAATCCACTGAGAAGGGAGTTTTACGGCCATAAGTCAAATAAAAAGGGCGAAAATCCAGTATAGCGGCAGTTAAAGCCCAAAATCCACTGAGAAGGGAGTTTTACGGCCATAAGTCAAATAAAAGGGCGAAAATCCAGTATAGCGGCAGTTAATAGCCCAAATCCACTGAGAAGGGAGTTTTACGGCCATAAGTCAAATAAAAAAGGGCGAAAATCCAGTATAGCGGCAGTTAATAGCCCAAAATCCACTGAGAAGGGAGTTTTACGGCCATAAGTCAAATAAAAAGGGCGAAAATCCAGTATAGCGGCAGTTAATAGCCCAAATCCACTGAGAAGGGAGTTTTACGGCCATAAGTCAAATAAAAAGGGCGAAAATCCAGTATAGCGGCAGTTAATAGCCCAAAATCCACTGAGAAGGGAGTTTTACGGCCATAAGTCAAATAAAAAGGGCGAAAATCCAGTATAGCGGCAGTTAATAGCCCAAAATCCACTGAGAAGGGAGTTTTACGGCCATAAGTCAAATAAAAAGGGCGAAAATCCAGTATAGCGGCAGTTAATAGCCCAAAATCCACTGAGAAGGGAGTTTACGGCCATAAGTCAAATAAAAAGGGCGAAAATCCAGTATAGCGGCAGTTAATAGCCCAAAATCCACTGAGAAGGGAGTTTTACGGCCATAAGTCAAATAAAAAGGGCGAAAATCCAGTATAGCGGCAGTTAATAGCCCAAAATCCACTGAGAAGGGAGTTTTACGGCCATAAGTCAAATAAAAGGGCGAAAATCCAGTATAGCGGCAGTTAATAGCCCAAAATCCACTGAGAAGGGAGTTTTACGGCCATAAGTCAAATAAAAAGGGCGAAAATCCAGTATAGCGGCAGTTAATAGCCCAAAATCCACTGAGAAGGGAGTTTTACGGCCATAAGTCAAATAAAAAGGGCGAAAATCCAGTATAGCGGCAGTTAATAGCCCAAAATCCACTGAGAAGGGAGTTTTACGGCCATAAGTCAAATAAAAAGGGCGAAAATCCAGTATAGCGGCAGTTAATAGCCCAAAATCCACTGAGAAGGGAGTTTTACGGCCATAAGTCAAATAAAAAGGGCGAAAATCCAGTATAGCGGCAGTTAATAGCCCAAAATCCACTGAGAAGGGAGTTTTACGGCCATAAGTCAAATAAAAAGGGCGAAAATCCAGTATAGCGGCAGTTAATAGCCCAAAATCCACTGAGAAGGGAGTTTTACGGCCATAAGTCAAATAAAAAGGGCGAAAATCCAGTATAGCGGCAGTTAATAGCCCAAAATCCACTGAGAAGGGAGTTTTACGGCCATAAGTCAAATAAAAAGGGCGAAAATCCAGTATAGCGGCAGTTAATAGCCCAAAATCCACTGAGAAGGGAGTTTTACGGCCATAAGTCAAATAAAAAGGGCGAAAATCCAGTATAGCGGCAGTTAATAGCCCAAAATCCACTGAGAAGGGAGTTTTACGGCCATAAGTCAAATAAAAAGGGCGAAAATCCAGTATAGCGGCAGTTAATAGCCCAAAATCCACTGAGAAGGGAGTTTTACGGCCATAAGTCAAATAAAAAGGGCGAAAATCCAGTATAGCGGCAGTTAATAGCCCAAAATCCACTGAGAAGGGAGTTTTACGGCCATAAGTCAAAAAAAAGGGCGAAAATCCAGTATAGCGGCAGTTAATAGCCCAAAATCCACTGAGAAGGGAGTTTTACGGCCATAAGTCAAATAAAAAGGGCGAAAATCCAGTATAGCGGCAGTTAATAGCCCAAAATCCACTGAGAAGGGAGTTTTACGGCCATAAGTCAAATAAAAAGGGCGAAAATCCAGTATAGCGGCAGTTAATAGCCCAAAATCCACTGAGAAGGGAGTTTTACGGCCATAAGTCAAATAAAAAGGGCGAAAATCCAGTATAGCGGCAGTTAATAGCCCAAAATCCACTGAGAAGGGAGTTTTACGGCCATAAGTCAAATAAAAAGGGCGAAAATCCAGTATAGCGGCAGTTAATAGCCCAAAATCCACTGAGAAGGGAGTTTTACGGCCATAAGTCAAATAAAAAGGGCGAAAATCCAGTATAGCGGCAGTTAATAGCCCAAAATCCACTGAGAAGGGAGTTTTACGGCCATAAGTCAAATAAAAAGGGCGAAAATCCAGTATAGCGGCAGTTAATAGCCCAAAATCCACTGAGAAGGGAGTTTTACGGCCATAAGTCAAATAAAAAGGGCGAAAATCCAGTATAGCGGCAGTTAATAGCCCAAAATCCACTGAGAAGGGAGTTTTACGGCCATAAGTCAAATAAAAAGGGCGAAAATCCAGTATAGCGGCAGTTAATAGCCCAAAATCCACTGAGAAGGGAGTTTTACGGCCATAAGTCAAATAAAAAGGGCGAAAATCCAGTATAGCGGCAGTTAATAGCCCAAAATCCACTGAGAAGGGAGTTTTACGGCCATAAGTCAAATAAAAAGGGCGAAAATCCAGTATAGCGGCAGTTAATAGCCCAAAATCCACTGAGAAGGGAGTTTTACGGCCATAAGTCAAATAAAAAGGGCGAAAATCCAGTATAGCGGCAGTTAATAGCCCAAAATCCACTGAGAAGGGAGTTTTACGGCCATAAGTCAAATAAAAAGGGCGAAAATCCAGTATAGCGGCAGTTAATAGCCCAAAATCCACTGAGAAGGGAGTTTACGGCCATAAGTCAAATAAAAAGGGCGAAAATCCAGTATAGCGGCAGTTAATAGCCCAAAATCCACTGAGAAGGGAGTTTTACGGCCATAAGTCAAATAAAAAGGGCGAAAATCCAGTATAGCGGCAGTTAATAGCCCAAAATCCACTGAGAAGGGAGTTTTACGGCCATAAGTCAAATAAAAAGGGCGAAAATCCAGTATAGCGGCAGTTAATAGCCCAAAATCCACTGAGAAGGGAGTTTTACGGCCATAAGTCAAATAAAAAGGGCGAAAATCCAGTATAGCGGCAGTTAATAGCCCAAAATCCACTGAGAAGGGAGTTTTACGGCCATAAGTCAAATAAAAAGGGCGAAAATCCAGTATAGCGGCAGTTAATAGCCCAAAATCCACTGAGAAGGGAGTTTTACGGCCATAAGTCAAATAAAAAGGGCGAAAATCCAGTATAGCGGCAGTTAATAGCCCAAAATCCACTGAGAAGGGAGTTTTACGGCCATAAGTCAAATAAAAAGGGCGAAAATCCAGTATAGCGGCAGTTAATAGCCCAAAATCCACTGAGAAGGGAGTTTTACGGCCATAAGTCAAATAAAAAGGGCGAAAATCCAGTATAGCGGCAGTTAATAGCCCAAAATCCACTGAGAAGGGAGTTTTACGGCCATAAGTCAATAAAAAGGGCGAAAATCCAGTATAGCGGCAGTTAATAGCCCAAAATCCACTGAGAAGGGAGTTTTACGGCCATAAGTCAAATAAAAAGGGCGAAAATCCAGTATAGCGGCAGTTAATAGCCCAAAATCCACTGAGAAGGGAGTTTTACGGCCATAAGTCAAATAAAAAGGGCGAAAATCCAGTATAGCGGCAGTTAATAGCCCAAAATCCACTGAGAAGGGAGTTTTACGGCCATAAGTCAAATAAAAAGGGCGAAAATCCAGTATAGCGGCAGTTAATAGCCCAAAATCCACTGAGAAGGGAGTTTTACGGCCATAAGTCAAATAAAAAGGGCGAAAATCCAGTATAGCGGCAGTTAATAGCCCAAAATCCACTGAGAAGGGAGTTTTACGGCCATAAGTCAAATAAAAGGGCGAAAATCCAGTATAGCGGCAGTTAATAGCCCAAAATCCACTGAGAAGGGAGTTTTACGGCCATAAGTCAAATAAAAAGGGCGAAAATCCAGTATAGCGGCAGTTAATAGCCCAAAATCCACTGAGAAGGGAGTTTTACGGCCATAAGTCAAATAAAAAGGGCGAAAATCCAGTATAGCGGCAGTTAATAGCCCAAAATCCACTGAGAAGGGAGTTTTACGGCCATAAGTCAAATAAAAAGGGCGAAAATCCAGTATAGCGGCAGTTAATAGCCCAAAATCCACTGAGAAGGGAGTTTTACGGCCATAAGTCAAATAAAAAGGGCGAAAATCCAGTATAGCGGCAGTTAATAGCCCAAAATCCACTGAGAAGGGAGTTTTACGGCCATAAGTCAAATAAAAAGGGCGAAAATCCAGTATAGCGGCAGTTTCTAGCCCAAAATCCACTATGGAGAGAGTTTTACCGCCAAAAATCCACCAAATAGGGAGTTTTTACAGTACAAAAATTAATTTAACGGCCAAAAGTCATGTAAAAAGGGAGTATTATGGCCGAAAGTTCAGTTAATATAGCAAAACATTCATTAAAACTTAATAGTTTTTACGCTATAAACCTCTCGCTTTTCAAGATATTTGATAAAAAAACAAAAGTACAATTTTATATTATTATTTAATGAAGGCTCTAGATAATATTAAAAACATAATTTTGGCCAAGGCCGTAGTTTTACGACGATAAATAAATTCATAATAATCATTTTTAAAAATTAATTTAGTGCAACTATGTATTTCATAAGCCTTTTTATGATGACATGATTTTATTCCACCGGAAACGAAGAGCGGATGTGCTTATGCCATTTCGAATTTAACAATTTAACATAAAATAATTTGAGGTCAATATTTTGTGAGAAATATCCCCATGTAAAAGGAAACGTTGAACACCTAATGAGATTTTTTTATGTGGCATCATAATTTTCTTTATGACGGCATCTGTCATCTGTAATCGTCAAGAATGCAGTTTCTATAGGAAAAGAATCTTGTGTGTAGGATGGATCTTTTATTATTATTTTTTATGTAATCATGACTTTTTAAAAGAAAATAAAAAGAAATAAATAAAAAGTTGCGATAATCGGTTATCTAGAAATAGTCGTAAATTAGTGCTCACAATAAAAATTCCGTATCGATCCCATAAATCCGAACCGGTAGCTCGCCGGAAGTGCCCCCTCAGGGCGTAATTTTGCAACATTTCACCCCATTTTTTTCACTCCTCCCTCCCTTTTCTTCATATTTCATAACGGACGTGTGCTAACGTTCCTGAAGGATGATGGGACACGCCTGAATCGCTCTAATAAAAATTATACTTTTTTTCCCCTCCGCGAGAGTAGAAAGTCGATAAAAGATCGTTTTGAATTCTATCATTTGTTACTGCCAGACAGAAGCCGATAGCGAGCTTTTGACATTAGTTTTTGTAAAACCGGTTGAAAAAGAGAAAAAATTATTTATTTTCTTCTTTTTTTTTGCTACCGTGGGTGTAAAAATCGTGTCATTTTTATCTCAAATCGCTCTTATGACAAACTGCATTTGGCTACTTGTTTCTCTCATTTTTATCAAAGACAAAAAATATTTTCAAAACATTTTTAAGGCTATGGGTTGACGAATAGAGGGAATTAAATGATAAAATTTGAGAGATAAAATAGCGCCCCTCCTTTCTGGAGCGGTCTTATTATAATTTTTAAAATTGGTATCTTCCTTTTTTTAAAAATGCAATTTCTATGTGTTTATAGTCCAATCTAAGCCTGGGAGTAGAAAAAAATGTTTTTTTTCTTTTTATCAAAAATTTGTAGGGTTAGTCCCCTGATTATTGCCTTGAAAACTCTGTAGCCGTAGCTCCCTCCCATGCAGGAGAGGAGTTGAAAGGTGACTTTTCGCGGCTTTTCGCCTGTATCTCCTAAACGGTACGTTTTAGACGAAAAATACTTTTCTTAAAAAAGATAGCTGACTAAATTTCCTACAAATTTGATTTTATTACTTTCTTTGTATGACTAACGGTATCCGAGGTACAGGGCAGCGAAAAACGGCAGTTTAAAAATGTTAATTTAAATCGAAGAAATTTACCTAAAAAGGGGTCTACACGTGTATTTTATGAACTCTGTAGAAAAAGCGATTTCCTTAAAAATTCAAATTTCAACAAAAGGTGGAAAGGGGGACGGGTTATTCAAGAAAAATGCCATAATAAAAGGACGAAGAATAAAAATACCATTTTTAGGATTTTTTTTTATTTGGACTTTTTCGGCTTAAAATGACTGGACTATTTGCTAAAATACAAGGAATAAATAATACCAATGTATTATATTTTTTAAAAGCGTTCGAACCTTTTAACCTCGAAATTTTAAGTCCGAATCCTCATTCCGAGATAACCGTGAGATTTTTAAAAAATCGGGGATCTTTTAAAAGAAACGTGAAAAAATTTCGAACGAGTTCCGAATTTTAAAACAAGCGTTGGACATTTTTCGACCAGCAACACTTTCTGACCTGAATGTAATTCACACCTAAACTCTACATGGAGGGTAAAACAATATTTTCTTTAAGGGAGCTCAAAAAATTTATAATTGTTAACTAAACTTTCTAAATGCTGTAATCATGCACTTTTCCGACAGAATTTTATTGCCAGACAAGGACTTTTATAAACAAAAAGTCCAATATAAAAGTAATAAACTAAATCAGCTCAAGTATAGCAGGACATAAAATTACTCAACTTATTTCAATGTTAATTTAATTAATTTAGAGAAAGAAAACACGAGCTTTAAAATAAAAAAAAGTCATAAAACGGACACAGGACTTTCCATAAACATGAATAATTGCGTATGTTAATCAAAAGTATTTTAATTGAATAATAAATCAGAATTTAAAACAATTTTTTTGTCTTTTGTTTTTATTTCCTTGCCTAACCTCGAACTTTTACAATAAAAGAAAAAAGTTAATTAAAATAGTTTTCAAGTTAATTTTTTTGTTATTTCCAAATTACGAAACGAAAGTCATAAACTGCTCGTCAATGCGTTTTAAAATGTTATGAAATATACTTTTTTCTAGAAAAATAATTGTTTTTTACCTGTTATTGACGTGTGATGAAAGAAATTCTTTTTGTTTTTAGTAGGTACTAAATCTAGTTAAAAAATTGTGTGAAACAATAGAAAAATAATAATAATAAAAATAAAAAGGGTAGGCTTGCGGCTTGTAATTATGGCGATATGTGGCGCGTTTTGTGGAAGGAGATGGTGGGGAAGAGTAGAGCTTAATTTTAATCAAAAGAAGTAATTACATTTAGGAGTGTAAACGTGTCGACATAATGCGGTTCGCCATAATGCATTTGACCATAAAATACAGAAATCGTGAGTTACGTTCACCATAAAATCTGCGACTCAACATAAAAAAATAGTCGAAAACGTTCACCATAAGCATTTGAACATAATACATCACCATAAGAGGAGATTAAACACTTGCCGTTTCGCCATAAAACTGTTTCTGTCGTTTGGGCATAATACATCTTACCATAAACTAGGGACAGCCCGAGAGCAACCCTATTTTTGCCGTTTAAAACGCGATTATGGCGAAACGACAAAAACCTTAAATCTTGATTAGTTCACCATAAGTTCACCATTGATTTGCTTTTCTAGTTTATGGTAGAGATTTATGTTGATGAATTTCATTATGGTGAACTGTCAAGTATTAAGGTTTTGGTCGTTTCGCCATAATCGCGTTTTAAACGGCGAAAGTAGGCTTTCTTTACGGTGAGATGTATTATGCCCAAACGACAGAATCAGTTTTATGCCGAAACATCAAATTAAAAGAGAGGCTCTTATGGTGACTTGCACTTTTTTATTGTGTCAGTCGTTTATGGCGAAACGTTTTATGTTGAAATGCATTATGCTCAAATTTTTTGAACTTTTGAGAGCTTTATGTTTAATTGCATTATGCCGAAACGCATTATGGTGAACTACAGATTTTTTATGTCGAAATGCAGAAGTTTTGTGTTCAACTGCTTTAGGGTGAAAAGTTATGTTGAACGGCGTTCTCCCCTTTTATAATTTTTTGAGTTTCTTGAGAGATTTGCAAAATTTTTAGAAAATTGTAATTTTTAAATTTTTTTAAAAGAATTGTTGTTTCTCAAAAAATCGTAAAAAAATCAAGGCTCTCTCTCTTTCTAAAAAAAATAAATGAGTAAATAAAATAAATTACGATTATAATGGTATCCTTAAACGTAGGTAATAATAGTCAAAAATAATATAATTAAGATTATAATCGTAATCATGTGATTAAGATTATAACTTTAATTGTGTGAACAAGGGCTCGCAAACCCTTCGACTAGTAGCATCGTTTGCTAACAAATTGTTTTTCTACCTTTCAAAATGCTTTTGCCTGGCATTGAATTTTTTCGGCAATTTTGTATCTATAACACATTTGTTTTTGAGAGAGAGAGAAAAAAAAAGTAAATTATGGCTGTTTCGTGAAGATAACAGGTTTATCGGGTAGCACACCAAACAAAATTTCATAATGGAAGGGTTCCCCTCATTACAAGATCACGCCTTGTATTATAAAGCTCGCTCGTAATTGGAGCCAGCGTATAAAAAAACGGTGGGGAAAATGTAATTTTCGTTTGAAAACTACTCGGTGGGTAGTTAGGGAAGCTTTTTTATCCGCGACCTCACTTCTCGCATTAAACATAACGAGTTTAACCTTTGACTTCCAACTACAGATCGAAAAGACCTAAAGGAAAAAAAAAACTCATCTCGACCTTGAAGTATCTTCTGTAATTATGACATGAGTACTTTTTTTAACTGCCATAATTTCATAGTTAAGTGCCTCTATGAAAGAAAAAATGAAATAAAATTAATTATAAACTATCATTAGATCTCTAGGAGCGATAGTAAATTAGGCGTAAGTTTTGCCATTTGAGAAGGGTGAGACGAAACGGGAATAAGTAAAAGGTTCAAGGATATTAATGTTATATTCTCATATATTTATTTGACAGAAACATGTCAATTAATTGGTCGATGGTGTCATAAAATTACAGTCTGTGACTAGAAAACATTGAAAATTAAATTAAAGTCTATGACTAGAAAACATTTAAAAAAAAATTTAGTCAGGTACTCAAATTCGCAAAGACCAAATAACAATATTATCGCAAATTATATATACAATTTTTTCCTTACACATTAACATTGCTCACTTGCAGACTAAAATAAACGATTATATATTAGAATTTATAAAAAGAATAAATTTATAAAATAGAAAAGATCACAGCAAAATCACGTTAACTGGCAAGGCACTGACTAGAAAATTGCGAAGGGCATTTAATTCCTCAAGGGTTACGTTTCCTTTGAAACTCTTTGAAATGAAAATAAAATCTAGAATATTGTGTTTTTCACGTAGGTGACTCAAGAACTGCAATTAAACATAATGTGTTCGAAATTGACGCTGGCCCCTTCTGGACATAATTGACATATTTTGCTTGGCTCGAGCTGGACCTTTTATCCCCGTATCTTATGGTGCCGTACTTCTCATTGCAGGTTCTTAATTGGCAGTATAGTCTTTTTAAATTAAGGGGTATGTCTAAGTCTAAATAATTGTTTTCTAATGGAACATTAAACAACCAAGTTAAAGTGCGAATTATACCGAGCGTTTTGTATTGCTACCGTGTCTTCATTCCAGAGCTGCAATCGCAATTTCTTAACAATATTGTCAAAGTACAAATGGACTAGTCTGGGACATTGCCTTTTCCAAACGAAATCGTAACCTAATTCATAGACAATCTTTCTTACACCTTGAGCCCAATTATACTCCTCGTCTCCACCTTCCAGCGATTTTAATTGTTTGTCATATAGCAGCCTAGGGAATCTGTCCTGACCCATACCCAGAATTTTCACCCACCAGGAAAGAACACGCTTGACCACCAGTAACCTCAGTTGGACCAGGCCCAACTCTCTTCTTACAAAGCTATTCGGTGTGCTTTTGGAAAGAAGAAAAATACTCTTAAAAAACTGGACCTGAATCCTCTCAGAGCCTCACTATTGGTCAGGCCCCACACTTCAGAGCCATACAGAGCCGTTGCTGTTACAACACTGCTGAACAGAGTTGACCAGGTATCTTTAGAATTGTTGCCATTAAACAGGC